>QAXH01000710.1:0-15208 GCA_004335635.1 Chloromonas sp. AAM2 | reverse complement strand
GGGCGGTGCCCATCCCGTTCCGTGTCCTCTGACGGCTTCCCTGGTGTAAATACATATATACAAAGCAGGCAAGGCAGGCCAACCCAAAGCAAAACAGGACGGGGCCGCAAAAGTCTGCTGCTGAGTCATGGGCACTAACTAGAGCTCAGCAGCACCAGTTGGATGTGACCAACAACACCTGCCTGCGACGCATTCTGCATGAACGCCTAGGCCCAGAGGTGATTAGCAATGCTGACCTCTACGTCAGAACTCATCAACCTGCCATTAGTGCCCTGCTCAGAACCCACAGGCTCAGGTGGCTAGGCCACATGGGACGCATGCCTGACACTTCCAGCGTCAAACGTTTGCTTTTTGCAACTGTTCCAGCCCCAGAGGGCCAGCAGGCTGTAGCAAGGAGAGGCAGGGGTGCCCCAGTCTCAACCTGGAACCATGTTGATAGTGATGACATTCGTACTTTGCACCCTGCTACCAGTGAGCTTTCTTGGCTTAACGATTGTCAGGCGCGTAATTCTTGGAGAGATATTGTGTCTAGCTGCAGCACCGTGGGTTGAACCATGATAAACCATGTAATGATGATGATGATGATGATCATTGGAAACCGGTTGGGCATGCAACCTATCACGTATATTGTGTTCCTTACATGTTTTGCCAACCACGCCCACTTATTGGTGCCACTGTTCGACCGCCAGCGCCTCAGAAATCACTTGTTGCACTCAATCATTCTGTTATTTTGTACATATGAATTCTAAACCTGCTTGCTGACCTCATCAGCTAGTGTACTGCAGGTATCGCATGATGAGTGGAGCTCTCCTGCCTGGCTCTCCTGCCTGGGAAAAGCATCAACATGCCCTTGTATTCATGCATATACAGTGTATGTATGTGGCGCTAGTAGCTCCCCTGTGTGGCCAATGTGCGTTGTCACCAAGCGCATCGGGCAGCTTGCCTATCACATGTTTTCTCTACGTAGCAGCCTGCTTTGCTTTGTGTTGCAAGAACATCAACACAACCCAAGAGAGACTGGTGCTCAGCAGTGGCATGCATAAGCAGCACGCTCAGTCTTGCAATCAGATGTGCAAGGACACCAACACAAGGGAGCCTTGAGCAGCTGCTCAACCACACTATGTAGCCATTTTGCAGGCAGGACCCAAAGCTGCTGCCAGGTGCACTTTACATAGGTTAGGCGCAAGCGCGAGCATCGTTTATCTAACTCTAACATCACATGATGTTGTGGGCTGACTGACTGGGCTCTGGTTCCGAGTGTCGTACCAGCAGGAACCGAACAGAAGCCAAAACGCAGGCCAACGAGCAACACAGCCGTTTGCACAAGGAACCAACAGCTTGTTGTGATGATTTTATTGATTTCTTACATAGGGAAGCCGTCATAGGGACTTACGGGACGGGATAACGGGACGGGGTGTGTGCCGCCCTGACCTACCCTGAGCAAGAACGAAGAAGAAAGGCAGGAACAAAGGCATAAATATGCCTCTGCGGGCATGGCTAAGGACACATCATCAAGTTGCACTTTCAGACAATGCATGCTGCACACATGCCATGTCGAGCACGTCAAGGTGGGGGCAGCTGTCGCCGGCCTGACACGTAGTGCTCCCAGTACTTGTGATCGAGCGCACTGATCTTGTCCAGGGGCGCGATCAGCGTCAGGTACCTTGTGAGGTGCAGCAGCTCAACGTCAGTGTCGCGAGTCAGGTGTGCTCGCTTGAAGGGCCTGCAAAGCACGTGCCAACAAAAGAAGAAAAGAAAACAAGGGCAACTTGAGGGTGAAGCCCTTGTGCCACGCTCACTGCATGGGATGCTGGCCTGTCCAACACATGCTTGCTGGAGTAAGATTGCCACTGTGTTCAAGCTGGACAACGTACAGTCACATGGAATAGTTCAGGAACACTTACGAGCACGAGGCCTGCTTGCAATCCGGGCCACCTGGCATGTATGAGATGGCCAAACACTGCGCCTCAGGTCTCAGGGGCTGCCTTTGTTCCGTGCTACATTCTTTCCGTATGCCACAGCTGGCGATTCCTGGAGATTCAGTGTGTTTGTGTTTGGTTTGTCCAACGTTGAGGTGCACAAGTGCTGCATCTGCCGTGGCATGCCAACACACGCACATACTCAACTCGTACCTAAGCCTTACCTGATCACAAGCCCTGCCTGCTTGTTCATCACGTAGTTCCGCCTACATAAAGCAAGCAAGGTGGACAAGAAAAGAAGGGTCCAAAACCAGCATGTAACCAATGCCGCCCACGAGAAAAAAAAGATGTTTGCCAGTTCTGGGACAGTTTCCAAGGACTGTACTGGAACCGGTGTGCCAACAGGGACAAGGTGACAACCTCAAGGGAGTTGGACTGTGGGCAGAGTCAATGGAGGTGCATGCAGGGATTGCATTTGCTGTCCTCCGTCCACCAGTGCTGTGTCTGTGTCTGCCCTGGACACTGTGACAACTGATGGACAAGGCCAAGGCAGCCAAACTGGCCTCCTACAGGCCTGTGAAACACGCTTGACAGTCATGCCACCATGCTCGACAGTCAGTCATGCAGGGTCGCTTTGGGTTAGGATGATTCTGTTGATTTCTTGTCCTTTTCTGTGTTGATTTCATTGATTTATATCCTTTTTGTTGGGAAAGTTGCCTCACCTACTGTAACTAAAGTGTCACAAACCCCTGCCTCCCTGACTAGCCCTGGACTCTGTACTCTGGCGTTAACCCTACTTCCTTGGTTCCCTGCCGTCACACTGGCTCCAGTGGCGTTTTTATATATTGTCCCAGAACTGGCAAACATCTCTTTTTTGCAAGGGCTATACATACAGTGACATTGGCATGTTGTTTGCATATGTCCAACGGCTAGGTTGAAACACTCCAGGCAAGGTGGCAAAGTGTGCGGGAGGTGAAGACAGGTAAGGCATGCTAGGTCATACCTTCGACCGAAGGTGAAACTCAAGAGGCAGACATGCATTGGCGTGACATCCACCTCACTGAAGCGTTGAATGCTAACCGTTCCAAAGCAATTCAGGACTCACCTTAAGTCATCCATCATGATCTGCAATTGGAAAAATTGAAGTTATTTCAGAACAAAGTTTGACTGCTTCAGCCAAGGGCCAAATCATGCACAGCTTTAGTATCAACGCATGCATGCCAGTTGTTGAGAACAGCATTTGTGGCTTGCATCGCGCGTACAAGTACCGGCAAGTAGTCTGTCCATGCATACATGCCAATAGTGAAGCGCAGGTGCTGTTAGAGGGCATGGCGATCGCATGCTTCCTTCTGCCGGTTCATGTCTCTACCAGTTCATGTCCCTTAGTGCTTGACATGCAGCAGCGTGCCTTCATGATGTCTCAGTGATCCCCCACCCACCGTGTTATGTTCCGTGTACTGCCCAGGAAACTTGCGCCAGATGAAGTCCAGGGGCTTGCAGTCAAACACGCCATACCTGCAGGCAATAGCAAGGTCGCAGTTGGTGCACACCAGCATGAAAGAGCACCAGCCAGTCGTTGAGAGCATGCTTGTACAGATAGTTATTGCTGCCAGCACGGATAGGCCCTGTCTTAGTTCAAGACGTTAATCACATCAGGGGTGCACACGGCAGCAGTATATACATATTGATCACATCAGGGGGGGGGGATGCACTGAGCGTGGACGCTAGCAAGCCATGCAAGAGACGACGCTGGATGCCGTCCTGACGAACGTCAAGGCATAAAGGGCAAAGCCCGCACAAGTTGTAAAAGCTTGCATTGCTTGTATTGATCGTACTCTTACCACCAACCAGCCTGCAGGAGTGGAAGTATGTACGCACAGCCGAATCTTCCATGCTAGTGTGTAAGCCCAAACCAGCACTGATGAGCCACTTAGTGCCTCACTTTTCAGTCTGCACAGTGACCATGGCCGCATGGTCCAGCATGAAGGTCAGCTTGTACAAGGGGTGGCCCAGCACACCAAGCTCCTGCAGGCATGCATGAACACAAGATGCAAGCAGTGTGTGCACGGCAAGGCACACCATGCATCGAAAAGTTTAGATGGACCTGCTGCTGAACGTACATCGCCATATCATTAGACGTCCAGTTAGACATCAGTCAGGCATGAGGCACCACCTACACCCACACCTACGCCCACACCTGGCAGGACGGCAAGCGGTGGTAGAACTAGCCGGGATGTGCAGGAGTGGGCCATGATGAATACCCAGAATATATGATACCAGCAGCAGCAGGCCCATGATGAATACCCAGACCAGTAGCAGCAGGCCCATGATGAATACCCAGAATAGATGATACCAGTAGCAGCAGGCCCATGATGAATACCCAGAATAGATGATACCAGCAGCAGCAGGCCCATGATGAATACCCAGATGATACCAGTAGCAGCAGGCGAACAAAGCAGCTTTGATACGCAGCGCAGTGCAATTGCAAGCAGCACCTTCCATCTTGACTGTGCGTGGACACGGGGTGACAACCCACACGCCTGCACTTGCCTTCATCTTGACCTCCACCCATTTCATGCTGGTGGCAGACCAGATCACAATGTCCTGCATGGGCACCCGGCCATGCAACAGAGCTGGCGGCCTGGCAGATGCATGCAAAAACATAGGCGCCAACAGTGCTGCCTAGTCGGTGGCTTGAAACTGACAGCTGATGGCCTTGATAACAATTGGAGCCTGCTGGCAGCAGGCTCCAGGGTTCCAAGGTCCCATACACCCTTCATATGTTTCAATGGGCTGCAACAAATGTGTTACTCCTGGACATGGGTTGTCTAATCTCAAACCACAGCAGCGCACGGTGTGCAAGGCACTCACGTAATGCTCGTATGCTGCTGTCAGGAACTCATGTAGGTAGGGCCGGGCCAGCTCCTCAGGCCGCTCTGCCGTGGAGTTCTGGGGAATAAAATGTATGTTTGTATATTGATTCACCTCACTGAGCGCGAAAAAAGCCAGTTCTGGGACACTTTCTGGGACTGGCATTGAAACCGGTGTGTCTAGGCACATACACGCGTGTGTGTGTGTGTGTGTGTGTGTTGGGGGTTGGTGTGTGTGTGTGCGTGTGTGTGTGTGTGTGTGTCAATCACATACAGGGTGAATCGCCACACAGAAATTGTCCCGGAACTGGCAAACTTTCATTTGTTTTGCTAGCAAGCCATGCAAGAAAACACACCCTTTTCTGAGATGACATGATCATCAAGCTGAGGCAGACACAACGTGCATACAGCACTGGTGAACTGCAGGATATCCAATCAGCACCCAGCTTTGCGGAGGCTGACAGCACAATCCAATGGTCGAATCCGATGGCGTGCACCATGGATGCAAGCACCATGGTGAATGGCAAGGCAAACAGAGTAACCCACCAGATCAAACAGTGTGTAGTCAATATCAAGCACGAGACACTTTTTTCCAGGCCGAGGAGGATTGAGAATTTTGATCTCCACTGTGCGTAAACGTCGGGCAAGCCTCTCCTGTATGGGAGCACAACGCACAATGCATGGCAGTCAGTCCTGTACGCGAGACGCCAAATCAAAGACCCACACGAGCATCACACACCTGACTACAGCACTGTGTATGTGCATACATTACTGCACTTCTGCCCATTTGTGTGCAGTACCCGTTTGTGCGTGCAAAGTTCAGGCTGCGAATGCAAGACTTGAAAAGGCAAATAGGGCTAGGCCAGAATGAAATCTGGAACCACCGGTGTGCAGGGTGGGCTGTTCGTGCTGCACCACGGCGTTGACTCATTCTCAAGACTTAGCCAAACAGTGGACAAACAGTTACAAGATGTAAAGCTGACTGTTGATTGTCCATGCACAAAAGCTTTTGGAAAAAGGAAGGACACGTGCAATATGTTGAGATGACCTTTGGATGCCCATCCACATTCAAAGGCAAAGGACTGCACAGCTCCACAACACCTAGCTCCAAAAGCTCCAAAATACTTTTCCAACAGCTTTTCCGTTGTCCCAGCCTCACCTGCACCTCGGGCCTGTCCCTGACGTCCAGGGTTGCGGCGTCCTCGGCACTGAGATCAAAGTCATCCTGTGATGGAAAGGCAGCATATGTGCAAAACACCAGCATGTTTGTAGCCATTGTATCAACTCACTACACTGTCAGCACACCAGCGCAGAGTTCAGGCCTTTTGTGCGCGTGTGCAGCATCTGATGGGCGTGCAGTATGCTGGCCCAGCGCAGTTTGTTGCCTTGGCTGATGCACCAGATGTCTTCAGCACAGATACTGCTGAGCATGTGTGCAGTAATGCACGCAGTCACGCAAAGCAAGCTTGTGTGCTTGTTCCTTGTGTACGGTCGCAGGACGTGCTGTGGGCACACCTGAACTTCAGGAGCAGCTTCTGCCTCCTTCTGAGTCGCCTGGATAACCGTTTCAGGTGTCCTGCCAAGCAGTGGAGGCACACATGACCAGGTCACCATCCTTCACAGGCATGCACCGCCTGTGCTACACCAGACACCAGGACACCGTGGCGACGGGGACACTTGTACACAAAAGCTACAAGACACGAACACACAAGGCCACTCGCGCCACCTATGGGACTGGTATGCTCAATTCATGCCTGCTAGCTGAAAAGCCAACCTGCACTGCAGGTGTGCAAGCAAGCCTAACTCAGAATGTGCTAGTTGCATGCAAACCAGGCACTGGTGGCACCTCCAAATCATTCCAGGTGCCATTACACTTCCCCTGCTTCCTGACCAATCATGTTACTCACCCCATGAGCATAAGCTTGCTGCCTGGCTTGATGACAAGTGCACCGCACAGGGTGGTGTCGTCCGCAGCCCCCGAGGCGTGCTTCAGACCCTGGGCAAGGCACAGCACGGGAGGGGGCAGACGATTGTGCAACATAGTTTGGAGCAGTCTGATACAAATGAAATTTAGTTTAGCGTAGGTTTTGATAGCAGAACGCCAGCCATCGATCAGCATGTACTGCCGAATAGTGTTGGCTTGGTCTTCTCAAACTGGGTCACACATCACGTGCCAGTCACATTAGGTCCCTGAAGCCAACCTGTGTCAAGCAGATGCGCGCACACGCTTGTCCGCCTGATGCTTCCGTTGCATGTCGATTGTTGTCAATCACAGTCAATTGTCAACCACAGTTCCCAGCACAGGTCTGTGCACATGAACGCGACCCTGCCACACACCACAGTCACCACGCGGGTCAAACACTTGTGCACACCACAATGCACATGCACTGCAAGCACTCACCATAATCTTTTGGCGCTTAGGTTGCACCTGCGTCAGCTCTTCTAGCTTGCGTTTGAGATCTGCCACCGTCTCAGAGCTGGTGACAGCCACAACCAGCTCCTTGCCACTCCATTTGAACGTCAGCTGTACCGGATCAGTCATCTGCTAGGCTTTTGTTACTTTGCTGGGTTGAAGAGAGGACGGTGGCGAGTGCAGCACAGGTGTGCCTTCGTGTGTAAGGTGGGGCAAACAAAAGCACAAACCAGGATATCTGCAGCAGCCAGAGGTAGCAGTGGGCGCAAGCCATATGGAATGGGTTTAGACGGAAGGTGAAATGCCTTGAACTTGTGGCAGAGACATAAACCGACCGGAGGGTGGTGGTGGGGGGGTCTGTGGCTCATTTGGCTGAGTGAAAAGGACATCAAGACAGGCAAGAGACTTGAGCCGTCTAAAGCAGCATGGAAGGAGCGCCAGCCAGAGTTGCCTCGGGAGAAGAGATGAAGTGCCCGGAGACATTCAGCCACGAGGGTGGCAGCACTGGCAGAACAGAAGTGTTGGACTGTTAGTCCCAGCCACACGGATAGATGTGTTCCCTGCCTGTGTCTGCAAATGTCCTGGGGCAAAGGCGCACATGCCCGCTGCTGAGTATGTACATGTATGTACAACCAGGGAAGCCGTCAGAGGACACGGGACGTTGGTTGAGCCAGATACGAGATGTACATGTGACCTCGTGGGTCATCATGCATGTATGCCATGCATGTCGCTGGTCGTGAACAAGATAGACGTGGAAAAAGAGCCTTGGGTGCACATGCCAAGGGCAAGAAGGCGTGGCCCCCTCACTCTGATGCAGTACACCCACGGGAACACGCAGACACCCTTGTGCAGTCTCACCTTCAAAGCAATTCGGTTCAACTGTGTTACTGATTGCCGCTTTCGGATGAGGCTACTGGCAGGTC
Source organism: Chloromonas sp. AAM2 (assembly GCA_004335635.1). Lineage (NCBI taxonomy): Eukaryota > Viridiplantae > Chlorophyta > Chlorophyceae > Chlamydomonadales > Chlamydomonadaceae > Chloromonas > Chloromonas sp. AAM2. The sequence continues at coordinate 7,083 of QAXH01000710.1, read as the reverse complement.
TCCCGTCCAAGATATTGATATTGCAGAACAAAATCTCCGCAAGGGTGCACTCGCGTAGTCTGCACCAGCAACAACAATCACGATGTGGTGTCGGTTGGCGATGTTTTGACTCCTGGTTAGTTGCGAGCCGTTCGCATTACAAGTTCAAATGGGCTGCAATTCCCCAAACAATTTGCCCCTGTGCTACCTTTACATAGCCTTCACACAGCCCCTGTGCAACCTTCAAATGCAGGGTTAGTTAGTCGATTCACCCACTAACAACTCCTGGGTCAGACGGTTGGCATCAAATCATCATCCAGTCACCTTGGATTTTTTTTGAAGAAAAGCGCTGGGAACTGTGATTTGCACGTCCAGAGTGTAGGCCCAGCCACATTGGCCAATCCTGGCCGAACTAGGAGGCCAAGTGCCAAGTGTTTTAAATACGTTGGACAGTCACCATATGAACCTATCAAATTGTCCCAGAACTGGCAAACTTCTTTTTTTTATGCAAGCCACGTGCGTAACTCCCACCCTCCTCCACTCACCCTCTTTGTGCTTGTAAGGCTCGGCCTCCTCAACCTGAAGCTGTGTAGTCGAAGGATAGAATGTCGGTACACAAGGTGCTGCTGCAACTCGCAAACTCTAACCTCAAAACCCTCCATCAGCGTACGCATGCTGGCACCCGCGCGTTCGACACTTTAGCTACGTTATGCGCCCAAGGTCCTGTAACGCGCAGAGGAGCTGCTGATGGCGGCGAGCTCGCCCCGTATTTTGTTGTTTTTGATTTCGCTGCACGGAATCGGTTTGGCTCATGGATCTTGGACTACGTAGCTGAGGCGAGTTGTTCATGTATGGCAGCCAGAGAAGCTCATGCCGTGCACGAATCATGGTATGCAACGGTGGCAATGCATGCGACTAGTGCTTCACTCACTGTCACATACAGTGCGTGACATCCACCATAACAGTGTGCATTGCGACTCTGCCATGCAGTCCTGCCATGGCATGCCGTAGATCATAGCAGAAAGCTGACCTCTTCATGGCATGCGCCCAGGCCATGGCTCTCCCTGCAGTCGATGTCATGACATCGACTGCATTACAGCAACTGGTTGTGCCGTGCGCTGCAACAGGTCTGTGGCGACTCGAGGCTGACGTCCAACGATGCCTTGGAGGCACAGCTCCTGGATGGGCGCTTCGTGAAGACCTGGTGCCACAGGTCATTGCAGGCGATGGAAACTCATCTTCTGGCCAGGTGTGCGCAAACACCTCATGTTTGCAGATTCAGCCATCAGGGGCTTGACGCATGCAAGCATGTTCCAGGCTTGCATACCACATGTCAGATTCCAGGTGATAAAGTTTCAGGCGCGCACAAGTGCCAAATGCCATCTGTGGGGTCGCTACTCTTAGGAATATTGATGTAGAATGTGGTGGACACCTTCGTCCTTGTTCCTCACAGCACAACCAGGCGTGATTAAGCAGCACACAACAGCCATCTCTTATCGCCAGCTGATCCCATGTTCGAGTTGCCAGGTAGCCTCACTTCAGTCAGGGAGATGCCAGAAAACGGCCAGACGCGTCTTGTGACATTCAAAGTGCGGTGCTATGCGTTGCTGGCTGAAGTCGTTTACCACTTCCGGGAATGGGCATCCTCTTCCGCACCTGACCTCAATGCACCAAAATGTTTGGTTTGCATGATCAAACAGCCCTTTCCGGCATGCAGTCCCCAGCATATACCCGTGAAGGCATGACAGCTGCTGAACCCTGTCACTGTCATTCTGCTCCAGCATAGCAGTCTTCATGATCAATCAGCACAGCCAGCAACTCAAACCGGTGAAGGCTGGACTGCAACTGAACCGTATCCCTGTCACTGCTCGCACACTGCAGCTTGCACGACCAGGCGTCCCTTGAAGCGTACAGTGCCCACGACGCACTGGGTGAGATCTCCCTGGCAGAGGTGGTCATCAGCGTGTTGAAAGCTCTTGGAGGCATATCTGGCACGTTACAGGCAGCGGGGAATGGGCAGGCAACGGACATGGTGGTGGCCCACGACAGGTGAGGCCTAGGCTATGGTATGGGCCGTTGGTACAGGCGGCATGGGTGATGCAAATACACAGGGTCACGGCGTGCCATGCAGGCATGATGGCCAAGAACTGCCTAGCGGTTATCGGGTTCCTTCAAAACGTGTGTTGTAGCAAATGGTGGCCAGATGCTTCTGATAGACGACAGGGCCATTTGCGCTATGGCGTGCTGAGTGCAGGTGTGTTGCAGCCTCAGTTGCCATGTGTATGGCGTACAGGCAGTGTTGTTGCAGCCATGAACTCCTCCAGGGACAGCTTGACCTCTGCGCAGTGCTTGCACTGCCGCTCCATATGCTGCTGGCACAGTATACGGCTTGTACCAGTGGGCCCTCCGGTCACGCGGGTCATGCGCCAATCAACCCAGGCAGTGCTGAGGCGCCAAAGACCAAAACACAAACTGCACCTTTCTCGTCACATGAGTGGTTGACATCTCGCCTTGACGTGTGGCCTTGACGTGGTTTTGGTCATGGTTTCATCCACGCAGCTAGTCCCACGTTGCCTCTGTCTGTCCCCTGCCCTGCAGCAATGGCGTCGGCAGTGTATCCGCGGACCTGTCCCACGCAGCGCGGCTGCGGCGCATGCAGTTGTTGGTGCGCTGGTTTGGTGAGCACCAGCTGGCCCGCGGCCCGCCCACCGGCCCCTTCGCCTCGCTCAGCGAGTGGACCAGGCGGGTGCAGCTGAGGCGCGAGGGGCGCAGGGCGCTGCACAGCGCACCCAACACATTCCTAGACGGACTGCTCAAGGTGGGTTGGCAAATAGCAGGCACTACGCGCCGTACTCGGTCAGGCAACGTTAAATTCTGTCAAAGAAACGGTAGGAACACCGCCAGTTTCAACCTCCTCAGCCCGCATTGCTCAAGATGGGGCGGACAGCATGCCGCACTAACAACATGTCGTATTCAAGTAGGCAAATGAAGCAAGAGGCAACAGCACGGCCAGTGCAGATCAGCACCGGTCCCCGTCTCATAACAATTGTTGATTAACGCAGCGGGGTCGGATTTACAGCACGCTAGGGCGCTTGCTGCTGGAAGCTAGGAACAGCCCGAAGCTCTGCCCCTGTTGAGCCATCTGTGCTGTGCCTGGGCATAAGTGAATCGACTTGGAACTGCGTTGTTGCACCCGCAGACGTTGTCCATACCCAGTTATCCGTTTCAAGACGTGCCCAAAGCCCTTGACTCGCTTGCTAAGGCGACCAAGGCAGGGGCGGGAACCAGTGCATGCGCGGGCGACGGGCTGGGCGCGTGGTGTGTAGCGGGCGGGGGCGCGGGTGGGGATGCGGACGCGCAGCGGTGGGAGTGCTGTCTGGCTCTGGCGGTGTACTATCTGACAGACCTGGGCATACTGCATCACCACGCAAAAGCAGGTAGGGCACCCTTTTCCCTCCTCTCCCACCAACGCACACGTATTCAGCACAGGTGGTTTAGGGAAGTTAGTGGAGGAGAGAACTGAGCTCGTAATCCGTGAACTCCCATCAGAACAGGGGCCAGCGCACAAGGGTGAGTGCCTTTGTGGCTACCATGCAAGATGAAGGGTGAGTGCCTGTGCGGCTACCCATGCGCGAAAAGCTTTGGTTCTGAGAGCACAGGCAGATGACAAACGCACACAACTTCGATCACGCTCTGACTGCGGCTTTATCAATTCCAGTGTTCTCCAAAACCATGAGGTGTTGTTGGCTATTTGCATTACTCACGTTTTAGATCCTTATCCACGCTGTTCAGACACGTGTCCAACTATGACATGACATGTGCTTGTCTTTCGGTTTTGAAACAACACGGGTTTTGCCCTGGCATTGCCTGAGTTTTGACCATCTTCCTCTATCTGGCAGCTGTGCACACCAGCAGCAGTCTGAATGCCAGAACGTCTTGCAAGTTGCCTTGTTGTCTAGCAGGCACTGGACTGCTAGACAGCCTGACAGCCGCCCTGCATATCCCGCCTGCCCAGCTGGCCACCTGGTGCGCTGCCCCCCTGCTGGACGACTCACTGGTGGGGCTCAGCACAGCCACAGCAGCGGCAGCAGCGGCGGACAGCCCGCCAGTGATGCAGGCCGCGCACATGCTGCTGGCACATGCGCCTGCACACCTACACATCAGTTTCCTGCAGGTAGGTACCAGCGGCGGAATGTGTCGGTTTCCTAGGACAACCCCCTGTGATCACGACGCTGATGGTGACCGGTGAATGGGCAAGCACATGCAGTCATGACTCCGCAGTTTTACACATGCCAATTGCACCAGCATGCTCTGGGGTGGAGCACTGGTGCTGGCGGTTGCCGCTGCTTATGGCACTGTGAAGCGCATAGATTATCTGCAGGAAGGCGTTTGACCAGGGAACAAAGTGGAGGTGGCGCAAGACATCGTCAGCATCTAAACTTGTCATGATAAGAGCATGACAAGCCCTGAACGGCGCTCAGCCTGCTGCCTCCAGGCTGTCGGTACTCCAACCCACACTTGTCATGATAAGAGCAGGACAAGGCCCTGAACTGCGCACGGCCTCCTGCCTCCAGGCCGTCGGTACTCCAACCCACACTTGTCATGATAAGAGCAGGAAAAGGCCCTGAACTGCGCTCAGCCTGCTGCCTCCAGGCCATCGGTACCCCAACCCATGCTCGTCATGTCTTGTTCGCAACTAGTTCTAAGCGCATGTGCTGTGCTGATGCCTCAGGTTCTGAGCCATCTGGGCCATGGCGGGACGGCTCTGCTGCTGCACAGGGCTCGGGAGCAGGGCGAGTGCACACAGCAGCACGACGTCGCCACCGCTTGGGCGCTCACAGAGCTGAGGCTTAGGTGGGACAGCAGTAGAAGAGGTGCTGAGAGTGCTTGTACAAGGTTGTTGTCTTTTGACATCCGTGTTGATGCGTGCAATGCACACAACCATGTGATGACGCACAACAGCTGCAGTGTGCTTTGCTTTTTGAGTTGTCAGCAAGGCAGGCCACTGTTGTTCCACCATTCCACCTAAGAGGCACAAACCACCGCTCTCCGCCCTTGGCAACAGTACAGGTGGCCTGCTTGTTGCTGTTGTTGTTGCTGTTGGTGGTGGTGTCTGTTGCGCAATGCGTTCAAGTCAGGGACAGAAGAAAACTCAATCAAAAAGTTCATTAAACAACTGAAGTGCAAGACGCGTCAGAGCAGGGACAGTTGCAAGATGTTCGGTCAATTGTTGGTTGGTGTTTTGCTGCCACAGGTGTGGGCTGGTCGCTGAAGCTGTGGCCACCAGCCGTCAGCACGCCGCCATGCAGCCAGATGTGCCGTCCCGCCGGGCGGTGCTGAGCGAGCTGCTGCGGGGCGTGCTGGAGTGGTGTGCGGAGCGGGGCGAGCCGCGGGGCCAGTGCAGGGCTGCGGTGATGGAGCTGTGCTGTGGAGAGGAGGTGAGGTTTTGGTGTGTGGGGTGCATGATGGGGCAACAAGGCCGGCTTGATGGGGCAACAGACACGAATGGGCTGTGCAGAGGAGGTGAGGCCGGGTGGGGGAAGGAGACGGACGGGCAAACCTTCTACAGCCTTCTACAGATGCTTTTGTGCACAGCAGAGCGCCGAGCTCTGTTGGTTGTGCAAGGGTGGGATGTTGGGACATGCGTGATGCGACAGGAGCTAGGTGTGATTGCATGGAGTGCCGATGATGATGACGACGTAATCAAGCTGTGAAGGAAACTAGCAAGAACAAGCGTGGTGGCGCCAGAGCGCAAGTGACAGGCCAGAGTGCGCAGGGACGCTGCAGCACACTGGCCTGGCTTGGATTTGGTGGATTGTCAAAGGTCTTTGCGCATCAGCCGCCCATGAGAATGCTGCTTGCTGTGCACTAGCATACTCAACCCTATGGCTTGTTTTGAGCGCCTGGCGTCCCACATACGTGAATATTGAATGCATTTGCTGCCTAGGGCATGCATGCTCCACAAGGGTGTTGCTTGCAGTAGCACACGACACCTTTGATCTGTTTTGTGTTTTCGCGCGTTTGGCGTACAAGCCTACTAGCTGCTGTTCCTGCCCGCAGGAGGAGGATGTGCTTGTGAGTTGGCTGCTGGACTGCGTACACCAGGGGCGGCCTGTAGGACACCTGCTGCCAGTGATGCTCGCCGCTCGGGGCTGCGTGCCAGAGGCGTTGGCAGCCTACCAACGCCTGGCCGGTGCAGCCCGCGATCCCACCGGCACAGCCAACAGTGCAGCAGCTGAAGCGCTCATCAACTGTGCAGCCGAGGCGCTACCGCTGCCATTGCGCAACGTGCAGCTTGACACGGCAGGGGATGGTGGGATGGTGGGTGCAAGGGGATTGCTGGCTGGGCTGAGCTTGGCGTCTGACGTTGGCGTGCCACCCATGCGAGCTACGGTGGTTTTGGGTAGCGAGGGTGCGTTGTTGCCGCCTGCGCTGGCGTCCACGCGTGTGCCTGCGTTACCTGCCGCATGGAACCAGCAGCAGCCTAGCACAGGCGGTGAGGGTATGACAGGTGGTGCGACAGCGGCGGCTGCTCCGGGCGGCGCACAGCAAGGCTTGGCGGGGATTCCTGCTGGAGGTTCCATTGCATTTGTGTCGTCAATTCCAGGGCCTAGCCTTTGGCCAGCACAGGGGACGCCGCTGCTTCAAGCCCAGGCAGGGGCGGCGACGGCAGCGGATGCGGATGCGGCTGCAGCTAATGGGTTGTTTTCAGGTGCCGAGCCAGTGCCCCCTCCCCTTAATTGGCTTGCGTCGGCAGGGCCTCGGTCAGGCCTTGGAAACGGAAACGGCAGTCAGACGCCTTCAGGGCCGTTGTTCGCGCTGCCAACGATGGCAGGGGCGGGGGCGGGGGCGGCTGGCGGCTTGGGCCAGCGGGCAATGGGGGAGGGGATGGGCAACGGAGCCGACATTGGCCTGTGGCAGCCCCCCTTGGCAGTGCTCAGCGCTTCAGCAGACATGCCTTTCAACAAGCGTGCTCGCTCTAACACGTGGGCCCAGTGAGGGCAGACATTGACGTGTGCTGGGGCGTGTGTGCTTGAGACATACGCACTTTTGGCGGATGCTGTGGGTGCAGTAAAGGATATCAGCGCACAGTGAAGGGATACT
>QAXH01000703.1:368-26662 GCA_004335635.1 Chloromonas sp. AAM2 | reverse complement strand
ACCAACTCCGGCTGCATACATATCATTGAAGGCACAACAATGCTCACAACACAGCACAGAAGGCACAACGTGCACTGGTGTATGAAACCACGTGACATGCTTTTGTTGAAACGAGCGTGGCAATGCATCTGTTCACACCTTGTGCTGGCAGGTGCAGGCGTCCGGCCCTGCCGATACAATAACGCTTTGATTGCCAGCCTTGGCGTCAATGATTTCCACGTCCACCATGCATGGACACAGGCCCAGGAACTCGAGGTCGTAGCGAATGACTGCGGACAAAAGCAACATTCCAGGCACACAACAAAAATTGGTAGGCGAGCCGTTTTGTAGTTCACCAAACAACATTTGCAAGTTGTGCTCTCATTACAATGCAGGATGTATTCCGAGCTAGAAATGCAGAGATTTCATCTAACCCTACCAGGACAGAGCTGGTGACTCATGACAGGGTTCCCAGATGATCGACTCTGTTTCCTAACGATTCTCAGCGCTAAAGCTGACCTGTAAACAGATAATTGTCATCATTTCCGTATCTGTTGCGGTCCAAGTTCGTTGAATATTGGCCTCCCTCGCCGTCTGCCAGGTAGTGCTTCTTCAGCTCCTCGGGCACCCTGAACACAACACAAGCGTCCGTGATGTGGCCCTGATCGATGATTCCAAGGGCAAACATATCTGAACCTGGATGCCTGCTCAGGTACAACTGGCCATAGCAGGTACAGCTGGGGTAAGATGGAGGCTGCAGCTGTGCCTGGTTGAGGCCGGAAAAATAGTGTGAAGTGTTCAGCTGAGGCGCAGCACTTGTAAGCACCAGGCCGTACCTGTGTGTGCCAGATGACAGCTCGACGACCTTGGTGCGCCTTGTGTTCGTGGACAGAATCTGCCAAGGCAGGCGGACAAACAAAGGATGTGCGTGTGAATCGTCTATGGCAGCGGGCACATCAGGTCGTGCTGGTATTCCTATGCAGCCTAGAGCACAGAGAGCCAGCTCAACCAGGCGTGGCTAGCGCATGGAGTACCATGCAAAACTGTGCATTGCTCTGATGCTGTGTCTGACGCATCTGAAACAGCCATACATAGCACAGTACACCCACCTGCAGCACACTCCGCTGATGCTGCGTGCCGGCTGAGCGCAGCTGCTCAGCGGCATGCAGAGTGTGGAGCACTTGAAGGAAAGCCGAGGTGACACTGGCACATGCATCCGTCTCAACGGGCATGACAGTGCCTGGCTTGAAGTAGCACGGATAATGAGGCCAGCGAAAGTATGCCTTGTAGCTGCAGCCAGTACAGTACAGTACAAACATCAATAGTTTTGAGGCAGGAGCGTTAAGGATCGGCATACCATGGAGGCGGACAATCAGCTAGCATTTCAGATATCCCACCAACATCCATACTCACAGTAGCTGATTGTTAGTAGGGCGAGTGCGGCCGCTGGGGTCGAGGTTGGCAGCATTTGCCCGCTTGTCCGCTTTTTCACCTCGTTCGCCATGATGTCCGCCTGACTTATTTTTGTTTCCCTTGCTCTTCTTATGCGCCACCGGTTCGTGCGGCTCGTCGTCCTCTGTGAAGAGCTCATCAGGGTCAACCCACTGCCCCTGATAGGCCTGCTGAGCTGATTTGCGCTTCATCCGATTTGTGGCTGCGCAATCTGCAACTTCAACCTGCTGTCTGTGAGCTGGGTGAAGACGTTGGGCTGGCTGGCGCTAGTCCAGAGCCACGATATCAAAAAGGCGAGTGTCGGCCTCTGTCAAACTTGACGGGCCAGGTTACAGGATGCAAATTACCTGCTCAGCAAACGCCTGTTAGCAGTGAGGCTACCGCTGAGCAGCCTGTCAAGCAGATTTGGGCCCGGCAGTCGCAAAATCTGCTCATCACAAACCGGCATTCCCCTACACTTGAAATGCATGGGGCTCTTCATGTTGTGGGCAAAGCCTGGCCATGACACGAGCCGGATTTTCGCGAAACGGCTAGCTTTTTGACTTTTACGGCATTTCAATCTGTCTCGGCTTCTACGATAAAGCCAAGAACACTGATTGCACCCATAACACACCCATAGCCCTCATGTTTACATGTGCCTGCATGTTTACATGTAAAGTTATTCGGGAAGAAGAAGCCACGCAACCTGCCCCTTTGGAGCTGGCAGAGATAAGATAATACTTCTGCAGCCTTTGTGTGCAGCGGCTTTTCCTGTTCTTTGAACTTGGCGTTAGCTTTCTATGCACAATGTCAACGACAGAACAGCTGAACAACAATGCAAAAGTAAGAAGCAGAGAACGAGGCGCGCTGTCCCAGTTAACAGGACACTGGTGTAGTACGTGCATCAGGGCACCAACAACGCCACACTGGTGCAACTCTGCATCAGGAATTCTTGGCTTGCCTTTGTTGTTTGTCTATACCAACTTGACCTTCTGCACCACCTTGATAAAGAAGGGGATTTTGTAACACTACGTTGACCTTTAAAAGATATTCGATTGTCTTTGGGACAAAAAAAGATGTGTGCCAGTTCTGGGACAATTCCTGGGAGTATCACCGGAATCAGTGGTGATGTGGCGCCACCTTGTTTTACTGCCACACTTTGAATGTGTGTGTGTAGGGGTGTGTGTGTGTGTGCCGGTCGCACACGGGGTGAACAACGCGTGTTGTGGTAGACGGTGACAGCCGCTTGTGGGACAGCAAACTAGGAGACAAGCTTGAGAATTGAGATACTTGTGGCCAGTATCTACCAGTACATTGGTGGTAGACCTCAGAAGTCGGTGATGTACTCCCAGAACTGGCAAACATCCTTTTTTTAGGCCCATTTATATGGCTAACGGGTTGCTTTCAGAAGGTGTTATGTCCACAAGGGCCTTGTTGACACGGTCAGATTCCCCTTTACTAAGAGAAAATTTTTGCAATTTGCGCAATCAGATGATGCTTGCGTTGGACGTGCTGCATGGTGTGCACTCCCTCGTGGTAATCGCCAATATTGGATGGTACAGCAGCTGTTACTTTGGTACTAAAGCTCTCGCCTAGTCGTAAATGTTTGTTTGGCGTATGGCATGCAGAATGCCAGACCTAGCCTGCACGACGGAAGGGAAGGGCAGTTGTGAGATTTCAACAATTGCTTGCGTGCCCAGGGGCAGTCTCTGTTACACGGGCTGACGCCTAGACAGCACAGCATAGGCAAGGGCAGCCCCGATTAGTGCCAACATCAGTGCGCACATGCAGGTCAATGAAAACGTGTTTACTTGCGTCCTGGTTCATGCGATCTTTTCTGCACATACCCACAGGCAGTTCAACGCACGTCCAACACACTTGACCTTCAGAGGCGAAAGTAACTATTGAATGCAATCAGGTTGGGGTGGACTTTCCTTGGTTGTTCAAGCCATTCATTCAGCAGCAAAACTTTCCTGCTGGCCACATACTGATGCTTGAATCTCCAATGCAACATGGCGGACACCACCCGTTGATCAGTCCTGCTGGCCAGTCACCAGAACATAGTTTGCATGTCCGAGTACACCCAGAAAAGCGTGTGGAGATTTATTTTCTCCTCTGCCTCTTGTTCCACGCTGCAGCCCCTTGTAGCTGACCTTTAATGTGAAGAGTCTAACTAGAGTATTGTCGTTGAAGAATGTGAAAAAAAAATCCCCTCACATGCTCGTTAGACGGGTTGAACCCCCTTCGACCAAGTGAAAAGACGCATTGGCCCTTAGCATAGGTACTCAGGACAACTCCTAGCATAGCAGGGTGGCTATTCGCACCAGCAGCTAAACCTGGAGTGTCTGTATGAAATACAAAAGCAGGGGTAGACACAGAGCGCAAATCAAAGCCCGGCTAAAATCAGCTCGTCCCAAGCACTGCTCTCAATTCCCGTTTCTGCTCTTCTTGCAATGCTCGCGGAAACTTGATGTCGTACTGGATGAGGAGATTGCCGAACGTCCCAGGCTGCTTGCTGATTGGCATGCCTTTGCCCCTGCACACATGGAAAGGCACAGCCACATGCGTCATGTGTGCAGTCAGACTACCGTGAAGCGTGCACCGATGTTTAAAAGAACTGCACCGGCATGTAGAGAAGACATGAAGAGAAGAGTGCGCCACAGCTGACTGCCTAAGGAGCAATCCAATCTTTGCAAGAACTGCTGTTGTGATCAGGCCAATAGCCGTCATTTGGCTTGCCTGCCCTGAGCCTTGTTAGTAGCTGATAGTTAGTAGGGCGAGTGCGGCCGCTCGGTTCGAGGTTGGCAGCATTTGCCCGCTTGTCCGCTTTTTAACCTCGTTCGCCGTGATGGTGTCCGCCTGACTTATTTATTGTTTCCCTTGCTCTGCTTATGCGCCACCGGCTCGTGCGGCTCGTCATCCTCGTTGAAGAGCTCATCAGGGTCAACCCACTCTACCCCTGATAGGCCTGCTCAGCTGATTTGCGCTCCATCCGATTTGTGGCTGCGCAAATGTGCAACTTCAACCTGCTGCTTGTAAGCTGGGTGGAGACATTGGGCAGGCTGTTTTACGCGCGCTAGTCCAGAGCAACGATATAGTATCGGTCTCTGTCAAACTTGACGGACGAGGTTCACAGGATGCGAATCACTTGCTCAGCAACCGCCCCGCTGAGCAGCCTGTCAAGCAGGTTTTAGCCAGACAGTCGCACAATCCGCTCTATCACACCGGCATTTTCCTTAGTTTGGGTTGTGCGGGGCTTGTTGATATTGCCTGGCCAGGCCACGAGCACAGATGTTGGCAAAACGTCATTTGCTTTTTGGGGCGACCTTATTCGCATCCGCTTTCCCTGGTGAAAATGATACTTCTGCAGCCTCTGTTGCTGCAGCGTCTCCTGTTATGTTGACTTGAACATGTTGTGGACTCAGGCAAGCGTACAGCAATCTGTGCCTATGCCGATGTGTAGAGAATGCGCCGGTACTGACTGTCTCCACAGCTACCAGAGTTTCGCAAGGACTGCTGTTGTGAGAAGGCGAACCAGCTGTCATTTGGCTTGCGACCAAGGGTACGCTCACACATGGCCTTAGAACATCACTATTTTCATTCCGCCACCTATTGCCGACTGAGTGTGGTTGGTCCACTGGCACTGGCAGGTGACTGAGCTACCACCCGAAAGTCGTTCAGTCTGCCTCACCTGACCACCTTGACGCTGCTGGGCGTGAGCACCTCATTAAGCGGCACCTCAATGGTTGACCCGTCCAGGTGTGGGATGCGCAGCATGGTCCCGCACAGGGCGTCGGCAAGGGAGATCTGCGCCGTGTGCTTCAAGTCGTTGCCATCTCTCTGTCAAGGCAAGTGCAGGGGCAGAGCAAAGACCATTTGCGGTTGGAAGTCTCCTTGTGCCATGCAGGTCATAAGTGCATTCAAAACCTACGAGCCAGACAATACTCAGGGTGTCATTCAGGCACAGGCAGCAAAGGTCACAGTCAAGTTTCTTACGGACTGTGTTGTGCAGGCAGCTGCGCTGTAGCGTTGCCTGCTGACAACCCACCCTGAAGCGTGGATGTGGCTTGTCCTCTATCACAAACACGATGTCAGCGGGCACAACACCGGGTGTCTGGTCGCCTGCACAGCCCAGAAACACAAGGAGCACGTGCATGTTGTCAAAAAGACGATCATCCATGCAAAGCCAGCAACACTTTTAAAACCTGATACATTCGTCCTGCCCCAGCGGGTGCTGGTTGACCTGCTCGAGTGGGTTTGCTCTGTCAGCCCAACGGTCTAGGTGAATACGCCAAATGCCTGCAGTAAGTAATCTCGCACTACCATGCCAGTCGCAGACCGTACTTCCTTGTCCTCATCATCACGGGCAGTCCCATGAATGGCCATGCAGTACACACAGCAACTTCCGCATGCTCGCTGCAACTTGTTGTGCCCATGCTCCCTGCGTCCCCATGTGCACCTCTCCAGCCTGCCAGTCTCCCATGTGCAGCTCACCTTTCTCTGTGAACGTGACCTTGGTGCCGGACTTCCAACCAGGCTTGACGTTCAGTTCGAGCACCTCGCTCTCCGTCCTCCCACCGCCCACCTACAGTGATTATTAGCATCGTTCATCGGTTTTAAACGTACAGATTGCGACACAGTCATTTACTTTCTCATGTCAGGGCCGAAAACCTGCCAGGAACAGATCAAAACTGACGAAAAACTGCTCAAAATTACGAAAAGCAGCTTAAGAAGCGTTGTTGCGATGACTTGCTTGGCCAGCATTTGCTGGAAGTAGTACTACTGATGCACTGCCCACCTGCCGGCTGATCTTCATCTTGCGTGTGCAGCCCGCATAAAGCTCCTCCAGCGGGATCTGCAGATGGTGCTCAATGGGTGGCGCCTTGCGGGGACCGCCCGTGCGGGCACTGGCAGACCGGCCACCCGCCATACCTGAGCTCACGCGTGACATGTGCATCCTGTACCATGCTGGGAGACTGAAGGAACATGGTTGTAGCTTCAGTCCTTGCTTAACGGTGGATTGATGTAGACACTTAATGATTGGTGCTAGTGACCCACAATGCAGAACACCACAGCACACAAAGGCATGGCAGGCACAGGCAACAACTGGCAAGACAAAGCGTGTTCGTAATATGCACATACAACAGGCACAGAGGGAGGTGTGTTAATAGCTCGCACACCAAGCAAATCAAAGGGGCAGGGATGCTGACGGACACACGAAAAACTGCCCGGCATGTGCGCACCTCACATTGCTCAGCTTAACTCCACAACATGCAGCTCCCGCTCACCTGGAAAACCGCCACCCATCCCATGGGCTCCAAAGGGGTGGCCACTACCACCGCCCATACCGCCAAAATTCCCGAACATTTCAGCGAAAGGATCCATGCCTTCACCCCCCATGCCTCCGCCTCCAAAGAACTGCACACATGCAAGCACATGCCGTTGGAATACTTGCTGGATGTCGCATGTCATGCACCACCAACCCACACAAACCCCGGTTGATGGCAAAACGCCCACGGGTCGGATTGAGGCGGCCCAAAGGCTGGCGGTCGTAGTCCAGGCAGGGTATGACACTACAGCTGCCATAGTGCCAGGCCACACACACCTCTCGGAAGATGTCCTCAGCGTTACGGAATTGCATGCCTGGGCCGCCGCCCCCCGGCCCGCCCGGCCCGCCGCCCCCACCCATGCCGGCCTTGAGCCCGTCCTCGCCATACCGGTCGTACACCTCGCGCTTCTGAGGGTCCGACAACACCTGCACACACCCATATGGAGGCACTTGTCAACACAGCAACACCAGCAGGCATGGTGCAGGCCCAAAGCCAGGCAGTTGCCGAGATGAGTTATACCGTATGATGCCACGACAGTGCATGCATTTCAGACAGGTAGATCCTTCAAAACCCGAATGTGCTTGTGACATGCTGTGACTGCCAAATTAACAGCCACGAAGTGGAAGACCATAACTTGGCCGAACTAAATGTTTGGTGTTCTGGCGAGCCGAGCCAAGCCACTAATGCCCTATTTACTTCTTTTTGATACTGCAACATCCAGCTCGTGATTACACTTGCTGTGACAATGCTGCTCACTCCAGCACTGTTGGCTGAGGTCCACGATGCGCCGCCCTGCCGCTCCCCCTGCTTCAGAGTCACCCGGTGCATGGCTGACTGTTGCAGCTCAGTGATCCCGGCGCTGCTGGTTAGCGCCCACGATGTGCATGTAGCCTGTCACGAACCCTGCTGCTGCTGCTGCTGCATTGGCCCTATCCAAACCTCACGTTGTGTGTGACTGCTGCGGCTCAGTGATCCCATCTTACCTCGTAAGCCTCGCTGATATCCTTGAACTTGGCAGATGCCTTCTCACGGTTGTCGGGGTTCTTGTCCTGGCAATGCAGACACCATTGGAGCATGCATTCAGCGACGCAATGTCAGCACCTGGAACTGTTAAGTTAGAATTCAAAGATGGCTGCCACGAGCTGGAGTAGATGGTTCAACGATCGCAGCCCCTGACACAGTTGCAGAATCGCCATGCGAACCTTGAGGCTGAACTCTTGACAGACACGGCATTGACAAGCAGCTGTGCCAGGAAGATGACAGGCACTGAACATGCAGCACTTGGGCACTGATGCTTACCGGGTGCCATTTCATCGCCAGTTTTCTGTACGCTGCAGGCATGCAAGGGCATGACCAGACAAAGTTGAGAGCTGCACAAAGAGCTCAGGTGTGCATTGGAAAAGCAGCAGCTCTTCCCCATTGGCCACACCTTTTTTCAACTCGTTCTCGTCTGCATTCTTGGCCACGCCCATGATTGCGTAGTAGTCCTTGCCCATTCTGGTCCGTGACTGGTGTAGCTACAGGCGTGTGCGAACATGCCCTCATGACACACATTAGATCCAGTCAAGCTGCCATATGCAATTGCTTCCACGACAGCTTCTGGTGAGTACCCGTTCGTGAATGGTCCATCACCCACCGCTTCTCAGATCAGCCTTTTCAGTGACGTGGTGCCCGTTCTCGAACCAACGGCTTATCGCAATTTGCCTGCTGCGTCGTGCTGGCCTGTATTTGCGCGGCGAATGTTTGTGGCGCTGATTATGAGGCAGCGGAACGCAGCATGGACATCGGCCTAAGTCCAGAACCTTCTTTGGAAGAACGGAAGCCGTTTCATTGCCGCTAACCGCACAGTGATTATAAGCCTGTTGGTCCCTTTTTACCCAGTACACCTGAAGCGTGCTGCATGCATACTCTTCATCACGGTGGCCAGACAGCCACTCACACAGGTTGAGTCTCCTGCACAGCTTGTAAAGAATATGCTGACCTGAAAGAGTTGCTCTGATTAACTTCAGACTGTGATTTCGCGTGGCGCAGGAAGAACACCAGCACCCTGCATTGGCTTGAGGGTGCAGAAAGCAACCAGAACCAAGCCTGGTGCAGCTATCATGGGTGAAGAGAGCTACTCCCTTTGGATTATGCCAACAGGCCAAACGAGAGACCGTCTGGCTGCAGAGATCAATCACATTGCAGACAGGCACACAGGTGCACCTCGGTAAGAGGGCAGAGCAGCCTCCTCGCCTTGCAGGAAACCATATCGTGTGGCGCGTGCAAACCCTCCAGTTCTTGTTGTGCACATGGCCAGGTTCTTGCCACATGTGACGCTGCTCGGTGACATCAAGCAGCCGAAGGAGCAAGTGCTGGCAACTGCAGAGAAGCTGGCCTCTCAGCTCAAGGTGTGGAGCCCTGGGCGGCAGATGGATCGTTAGCTGCTCTTGAACACGTTGTTATTTGCTTTACGAGTTCACCGCTGTTACAGTCATCTGGAAACCCAGCTACACGCATTTGTTCAGGGCTCATGGTGATTTGTGTACGCAACCAACAGGTTGCAGTATGTGTCAGATGTCCTGCCTCACTTGGTTTGACGGCCAACGACTTCGCTTACCAGCGAGCACACACCTCCTTACCTGCCGGAAGTCCATCTGCCACACCGATGCCCAATCAAATGCTATGCCTCTTTTACGGCCGGTTCCATATCCAGCATTATCACAACTTGTTGTTAAGCTATTCATCCTCATGTGTTGCTTCCTTGGCCGGCGTCGCTGCAGAAGTACCGCATCAACTTCTTAGACACTGCCTCTGGCACCTTTTACTATCAGGTTGGTTCCTTGTTGCGCCATCCTAAGCAGCAAATCGAACATCGGTGGTAACTCGTGTCCAGTTGCCGCTGACTTCGTCCCCATGTGAACAATCCTGGCCTCAGATGCCATCCTAGGATGTGTTTGAGCTCTGAGCAGAAGGCCTCGTTCCCGTCTTCTCACAGCGCCCTGGAAATGCTACCGCTTCACACGCACCTGTTAGGTCTTGGGAAGACCAACACTCCATTCAGAGGCTGCAAGCATTCAGTGCAGTAGGTGCACCCAGCTGGCACTGTACGGCTGTTTCAAAGTGTGTGCGGTATCAGCTCTGTTCCTGGGCCTGGTGAAAGATGCACACCTTTTCACCATCAGTCTGCCCAGGCAAGGCGAGGGCAACCAGGTCAAGATGTACACACCTGGCTGATGCTGCCAGAGAACCGGCACATGCACATGTGCAGCTGCTTGCATGTATTGCCTGCAGTGTGTATTCCTCAGTGTTGCCAAAGACCCCAACACGATGGCAGCGGCACAGATGGCGCGGTGAGTGATCAACACTACCCACGCAAGGCGCCACAATGCTTGATGTCGGTGGTGTTGTTAGTAGCATACCAGTTAGTCAGTAGGGAGAGACCTTCACTTTGGATCTAAGGCGGGACGAATACATGGCTGCTTTGTATACTGGGGCGTTACCAACACCGGCTGCTGTGGAAACAACAAGGACTACCTTTGGTTGTTTACAAGCGAGCATCCTTTTTACTGACTAGCCACACTGCACCCTGTCCAGCTTGTGTGGTTGTGAAGCTGGTTGCATGTCGGGTTGTGCAGCTGCAACACAGCTCTACATTTGATTGGCAGAATTGCTTGTTGAGGCCCACCACGTGCAGGCAACTGTACAACATGACAACTGGCCCGTACATGCCCCACCTGTCGCTGCTGTACGCCGACATGACAGATGCAGAAAAGGAGGAGGTAAGCTGACAGGGGCGAGCACGTTGAAGGCCAAGCTCAGTGCATGTATTTCGTCGTTTGACATGTTCCTCAGTCGTCAACCGCATGGGTACGGCTCATCACAGTTGCATTCACGCGGGCGACATGACTTGAACACATGCTACAGTGCTGTGCTCACCTTCAGCAGTGCTGCAGCTGCCAAAACCAACCATCAGCCAGGCTGCTCCTGCTCTTTGCATGTGATGCAGGAGGCCAAATATGTGCGGAGCCGCCTGTTTGGCTCCGGTGCCGGTTACGACACCTTGCTGTCGGACCCGGGCTTCACCGCCACCACAGTGACTGTTGTGTCAACGCCCACAGACGACAAGACCACCGGCAGCTGGGCAGTGGTAGCGGACCTGCCATTGCAGTGAAATTATTTTCAGGACTGCCTAGTAGAGCTTCTTGGAACAACATGGTTGCATTCCCAATGTCGGTGGGGTCCCAGCTCCTGTTTGACACACGTAGAGGGAACACGTAGGAAGGTTGAGCGTGTTGATTCAGGCTGTTACAAGCGCTCCTGGAAACAAAGTCAGATGACATATCAGTCACCGTCTCATTTTGAAACGGGAAGCAATGCTGGCGCTAGTGCGGTCACGCTGCCCACAAAACCTGGGTAAAGTTCAGGGTGCACTGTGGCTACGATCACCCTCACCCTTGCATCAAGCCTGCTTGTTGTAACCTGTCGTTGATTGAATGCCATGCACCAATCCTCCGGCTTGTTCGAGTGCTGGTCACAACTCTATTGGCACTGCAACACCATTCCGCAGGTCACGTGGTCAAAGGGTGCCCCATGACATTTCGTTTCTGGCCGTTGTATCAAATTGCCTTTGGTCAGATGTGAGAATTTGAGGGTACGATCCAGTGCTTCAAACGGTTGTCCTGTTGAGTCTGTTAGCAACGTCAGGCTGGACAAGTGCTGATGGCCATTTTAGATCTAACGAGGTATGCGAACAGGATAGCACCTCAAGGGGTTGGCCAGCACCATTACTATCCTGGTGTGTCACAATCCCTTTCACATGTGAGTTGGACGAATTGGAATTCCTCCCCTCTTGTGAGCTTCTGGTGCCCATTTCCTAGGTGGTCCATGCGTCTTGTCGTCATACATGTTGGACGGGACATGTACCTTCCATGCGAGAATTATCGTGAATGTAGAGCAAATTGTGTGTCCGCTGGTGCCTCAGCAACACATCCCGGGTTAGCCTCAGCAACACATCCCGGAACATCTAACACCGTGCACACCACAAATAAATGGACAAAGGCAACTTGTCACAACATTAGATGCCTCAAGACTCGCCTGTACACATTGATGCTGATGTTGTTAGCGGTCTCAAACTTAGCATAGTCATGACATGCAGGGGGCACGCTGGCATCTGCCGGCACCATGATGCGTTTCATAAACTTTTTGTACACAGACACTCGCCCCCACAGGCCAGTGAAACTTGCATGTGCTGTGGTTTGAGAGCGGGACCCCAGTTTGAGCAGAGTTCAAGATGTGGCAGATGTGGTGCCTAAATGCCATCCTATTTTTTCACTGAGTCACAAGGAACTGGGATGCGACGGCCATGATTGCACTGGAAAGGCGAACATACACCATCTCAGCATCACATGCCAGAATTGTCCCAGAACTGGCAAACATTTATTTTGCTTTGATGATGACTGCAATTGTATTGCATGCCTCTGCGAACAAAATCGTTGCTGGTGTGTTTTGAAGTTTGACGCGTGCTAAGATGTTAATGGGTGGAGTGACCACCACAGTAGGCTTTCCGAATAGCTGAACTGAAGGACAGTAGCCTGACCAGTGATACAAAGTCATTTTCATAAAACACGCATTTTCCAGGCCCTTGTGTGCCTAACAGGATTTGCGGTCAGGATACCCCCGGGGTGTGGCCACCATCGACACTGATAACATTGACTTTCTGGACCCGTTTTAGTGGTCAACCGCTCCCTCCGTGTAACAGAGCCTTGCTTTTAGTAGCGGATACAGGTGCTGTGTTCCAGCTGCTGACAAAGCTTTGCATCACTCGAAGCTGCTGATGTGCTCAATTTGCGTCCTGGTCCATGCAAACCTTTTTGCACATGCTCGCAAAGAGTCAAACACATGTTCAGCACACTTGACCTTCAGAGGCAACAGCGACCTTCAAATAATTCAACTAGTAATACATATTCTCGCATGGAAGGTACATGTAATACATATAGAATAGTTCGAATGTTCCCGCTCTTTTCAGCTTCAAAGGCAATCGCATATAACCTGCACCTTGCTGCGTCAAGCAATTTGCGTGTTTGCGTATGCATGTCTGTTGAATACAAGTTTGGTGGGGCAAGGGCAGGCTCCAGTTGTAGTATCATGCCAGGGACATCTCCCTGGTCTGATTGGCAAGGCACAACTGTCCTTGTGAAGATATCGTTCCGAGTTGTATTAAGCCCACTTTACATTGGCTGTATGATTGTCTTTGGCACATCGGCCCATGTAATCATCCCTACAACCTGCCTCAATCAGCTACACACGCTGCATACTGTCATGGGTCATGGCCATGGGTCATGGGCCATGGGTCATGGGTCAAGGCCTGCCATAAACTGATCCGACCTGGTCCATGTAACTAATCCCTGGACCGTGCATATGAGTCACGGCACTAGTCTGGGTGACGTGGAAGGGAGGGAACCAAGCCCGTCCGACAACATGACAACTGGGACACCGGCCCGAGTAACGCTAGTTGGTGTCAAATAGCTAGTGAGTGCATGATATGCATGACATGCCTGAAACTGTTCAAACACAAAAATGGGCACGAAAGCCGATGGGCAGCAGCAAGCGTCTGTAAGGTTTTGTTGTCCTACAATGAAAGTATTTGAGTGGGCGACTCACTGTCAGTGCTCAAGTTTCAGCAACAAAAAGTTGGGCGATGCGAACCATGCCCTAACTTATGCCATGTACAGGCTGTTATGCTTTGTGTGGTACAGATGAAAGGAGCCTCTACAGCACGACATTTAGAGACCATCAATCAATTTAGAGACCATCAAAGAGACGTACTCAAGTAACATGAATGTACATGTACACAGCTGCTTATAACCCTGCTACGCCGCCATATGCTGCACTGGGAGACGAGACCCAAAGTGGAGCTTCGTCACCGTGCGCTTGATGGATGACAAAATATCCTGATCCCAGGACTGATTAGAACGCGCAGACGCCTGTGGCAGGCATGGGCTCTGCTGATTGGATGGGGACGGTGTCAGAGCACCCTGCGATGCCAGCGCGCTGCTGAGAGGTGGAGTCGCCAGGTTGTGGTCCAAATCTCTACATGAATTGGATGGCAGACATGGTCAAATGGCAGACGTTGCAAAGAACGCTCATGTCGTTCCAGTTGTTTTCAGAAAGCAACCCAAGAGCACCACACACCCCAAGTGAGTTACAAACCGACCATCCCAACGCATGGGAAAGAGTCACGACTACCAAGACAATCAAGTGAAAGAATGATGCACCAGAATGGCATCGGCTGGACACGAACGCTTTCATGCGAGTCCATGCAACTACCTTTACCTGATGCATGTCCGCTTGCATTCAGGCTCGACGGAACGACCTCCATCCGACTGCCTACGATGCAGGTGTAGGCCATGAGGCAGCTGGATTGGCAATTCGAGCTCAGGAGACCTGTAGGCACGAGTGCGAGGAGGTGCTGAGAGACCATCCCGGTCGAGAAGCCAAGCCAATTGACGCGTGAAATAACGATTCAAGCGCAGCTCAGTGGTCAAAACAGTTGCAATGGCGACGACTGAAGTGTCTGACCTGAGTACTGTGTCCGGGTGGGCTGTAATGAGCACACGGACCCTGAACGTTGAAGCTCCGTTGTGGGGCTGCGCAGCAAGGCCTTCGCGTGCGCACTGCTCGAGACGCTGCGCGTCAAACACACAAAGATTGTTGAAGATTGTTAAACCCTTGCAACCCGCAACAACGCCCTGGCCGTCGCTTGCACGGACCTAGCTGAGTTTGTAAAAGCCGCACTAACCTGGAAGTCGCTGTCGCTCTGAATCGGGAACAAAAGATTTTTGTCCAGGCCGAGCAAGTGCAGGCTGATGCCACCCGCCGAGGGGCAACGCCTCTTAGCTTTGGATTCAAGGTCACGGAAGGACATAGCGCTGTCTAGGTGCTGTTGGGAGCCACCTTCCACAATGAAGCGAATTTTCACCATGTTGCCGTAGCGTGGGTTATGTGAAGGAGCTGCCGACTGACCACAAACGTGCTGCGCAGTGTGATGTGCTTAGCATGGAATGATAGAGCTGATGCCGCGGCACTGCAGGGTTTCAGGGTCTTGTCTAATGTCCGGGAGCAAAACATGCGTCACGTGCTCTCTAATGGCTTCTTCGGCAGGCTCTCCCTGGCCTGGCACACCTCAAAGCTGCATTCAGAGCAAGAGCAAGGAGGCATTCCATTCCAGAACCAGCTTCGCTGGCCCACATAAGGAATGTTTGCCTGAGCTGCCAAAAGGCACGAGAAGCGGCCCGGAAAGGGAGGGCAGGTCCCTCCCCTGCCGCCCAGCTGCCATCTGACATGGCGCTGTCAGATTTGGCTTTACGCCCAGAGCCGACGACGGGACAGTGAACACACAAACGTTGGAAGCCATGGCGGAGCCATCAACCATGAACAAGCCTGCTTTGCACCGCGTTCGCTTACGGCTTCATCACGGTGGCACATTCAAGAAGGTATGCTACGTTCTTATGGGTTTTCCCCGGCCGCCCTCGGCCCTCATGACCTCACCCTCGGCATGTGCAGGACCCGGAGACCGGGGAATGTCGGTACACTGGTGGAAGCGTCTTCAACGATGCAGTGCCGCAGTCGTTCAAGTACGATGAGCTGTGCTTCAGGGTCAACCAGAAGGTTGGCGAACCTGTCTCTATCAAGTACCAGGCACCAGGGGAGGATCTAGACGTGGAGTCCCTCATCAGCGTGGCTGATGACGACGATTTGCAGGTACGGCCCGCATACCAAATATTAGTTGCATATGCAGCGCCTTCTTCATGTGGCAGCGCTAGAAGGGTGCGTTGTCCAGCTCTCATGACGCTTGAGAATTGGCTTACCCCCACCTCGCAGGAGCTGGTGAACGAGTATATGGATGCGCTGCAGCGTCGGGGGGCGCAAACTAGGACTTTCCGCATCCATGTATTTCTCCAACCAGCTTTGCAGTTCGAAATCGAGCGCACCGAGGCCACTGGGGGGGATCATGAAGGCCATTTTGCCCCCAGCGAGGAGGACATGGAGCCCAGGTGTGAGCCACTGGCGATAGCGTACCTGCGTGGAAGCGTATCTGGCCTCTTGGATGCAAAGAGCATGCTGGCATGCCAATGCAGTGTAGGGAGACCTCGCAGCTCAAGTTCCCAGTAAGACCTCATAACATGCTTGTTGTTGTATAGCAAACAAACCAGGAGGGTAGGTAGTGCTTGCAGAACCTCTGACCTATTGGTTAGGTATTATAATGATTTAGATGAACGAGCGATCTGCTCTGGGATGAGGAGCCGAGTGTCTGAAGGGCTCGGTCGGCCTGTGTTGTTGGGCAACATAGTCAGGCCTCAACAGTCCCGTCTAACGTGATGTACCGCTCTTTCTGGGTGTTGTCAAACAGACTGCATGCTACTGCATGCGCCTTGGCGAAAGCTATCAATCAAAGCTGTCATCTGTGTTCAAGTTTGCGGTTATTGCCCCATTGAGACAGTAGTGCCCAAACAAAGTTGCAAATGCTTGTTGCTGTTTGTTGCCATGCAGCCTTTGCTGCCATGATGTCTTTGATGACATCAGCGAGGCATTCAGTTGTGATCCTTCGTCGGACACTGAGTGGCAGGTCGCGCACACAGCACAGGCGCAGGAGGCGTTCACCACGACGACAAGCAAGATGGCTGGTCTGCACTTTGCAGCTGATCAGATCACTCCAGAGCATGGAATGACCAGCAGCTTGGCTACCCCAGCGATGCCTGTCCGGTGGGAAGCTGGTATGGAAGATCATGCACTAAGCAACCTCAACAGGTCCCTGCAAGCCTACCCTGTGCTAGCGGACGGGCATGCAGCAGGCAGCCAAGCGGCCTTCACAGCCGACGATTTCGATGTGGAGGACCCGTACATGGAGGATGCTGTCAGAGTGGGCGTGGGTGCATTACTTGCCGCGCCCCGTGTCCCAGCTGCGGCACAGCGGGTTCTTGAGAACGGTGATGCTGCTCAGGGCAAGATGGCCGAGCCAAGCACATTCATGAACGGATCATCATTGTTATTGAAAGGTGGGTCACAAGTTCAATTTGACGGGGGAGAAAGTGCTATTTTCTCTTGTTTTGTTGCGCGTGGTAGCAGGCGACATCATGTGTTACCCAATCATATGGCCAGCAGCAAGGTTGAGGACGTTTGTCCAATGTTTCAGTCAGACATAACACTCGGCTATCCACGGCTTTCTGTTGTGAACGCCAGCTATCAACTCCGTGAGGCTGCTGGCGAGAGATCATGGTCCTTTCTGTTGTCTGCGCAGGCGCACCTCTGTCGAACAGGCCCTTAGATAGGGTCAGAGATGCCGCCAATGGCCTTCCAAGCCATATCAGCGCGTTTGGTGAAGGGTACAGCTGCGGCAGTGCGGCTGCAGAGCCTGGCAAGAATGGCTCTGTCAAACTGCCCAGCCATATCAGTGCATTTGGAGACGGCAACGACGGCAACGAAATGCCACGCCCAGATGTTTTAGGACAAGGTGTGCATCACTCTGGCGTTAAACTGTCTTTGTGCAAAATGCAACACAAGTGTCACCCTCCAGTGTCCAGTCAGTACTCAGTGTCACTCCGACCTGGATTCATCTAGCGCAGTGTTTGGATCAAAAGGACTTTGGGGCATGCTAGGTCCATGTGCATGACCGTTGATACACAACCGTTGCCTTTGTGTTTGCAGATCTTGCAGATCCCCAGGAGCGGGGCGGGCAGTGGCACGCCAGCCACTGCATCACGCAGGACTTCACGGAGCATAGCCACAGTGGCCCGCCATCCCAAGGAGGTGAGCAAGGGTTTGGGAAGGGCAGGCACTTGGTGTACATGTATCATGCATGTGTCACTGCCATTCTGCGCGGCATGAGCCTTTGCTTTGTTGGGTGCCAAGTGGTGGAGTTCTGTGATTCAGTTTTGGCCTCCGCTGCATGACTCTCGTTTGCATCTCCAGTTTTGGATGTGCTGTGGCGTAAGCAGGCCTTTGTCTGAACTTTTTCAGCACCCAGCACCTATGTCTGCTTGCATGAGCACACTGCTTGACATGGTGCAAAGCGTTCTGTGGTGTTCCTCGCCCGCAGGCCTGAACGAGGTGCCTTCCTGCCCGACCCCAAAGGCAGTGTTGCTGGACTCCGTCCAACATGTGGCAAGATCGCAGGTCTCAGCCACGACAAAGATTGGCGAGGGTGCTTTTGGCGAGGTATCTTGTGCGGATGTGTTCCCGTACGGCACGGTGGCTATCAAATGGCTCAAGGTGCGTGTGCCACATGTTGGCCTGGTAAGAGCAGCCATGGGTTCTTGCTTTGTTGAAGGACCACGGGTTGCGCAGTTGCCGGTGCCTGCATTGGTGCTACCTGACTGCTGTGCACCACGTTGTACTGGCTGCAGAAGGATCGCTTTGCCAAGTACAGTGAGAGCTTCCAGCGTGAGGCTGAAGTGCTAGCGCGCCTGAACCATCCCAACATCATTCGCATGTTTGGCCTGGTAACGGAGCCCGCTGTCAGCCCGCCCTCCTCCGCCGCTAGCACCTGCATGCTGACGCCGTCGGATGCCAACAGCGGTTCCAAGGGCGAGAACATCATTGCTGGGATCATGATGGAGTACCTCAGGGGTGGATCACTGGCGCAGGTGAGGGGTACTTGGGCTCGATTTCTTGGTGTGGACAAATCTCAAGATGTATATCAACAAGATTGACTTCTCGGCGCTAGCATTGCCTGCTTCTTGCATGCATGCACACGTCCATTAGTGGATAAATGGATGCCTATTTCTCAGCTCTAGGTTTGGAGTTGAAGAACGACATAGCCCCGTCCAGATGCTGTTGGGAGCCGCCCTGCACAGTGAACAAGATTTTACCATGTTGCCGTAGCGTGGGTCATGTCAAGGAGCTGCCGACTGACCGCAAACATGCTGCACAATGTGTTGTGCCTAGCATTGAATGATGGAGCTGATGCCGCGGCACTGCAGGGTTTCAGGGTCTTGTCTCTTGTCCGGAGCAAAACATGCATCATGCGCACTCCAATGGCTTCTTCGCCAGGCTCTCCCTGGCCTGACACTCCTCAAAGCTGCATTCAGAGCAGGAGCAAGGAAGCATTCCATTCCAGAACCAGCTTCGCTGGCCCACATAAGGAATGTTTGCCTGAACTGTCAAACAGCATCTAGGGCAGTTCCCTCCCCTGCCGCGCATCTGACATGGCGCTGTCACATTTGGCTTTGCGCCCAGCCTTGGCAACGGGACAGTGATCACACATTGCCATGGCGAAGCCATCAGTCATGAACAAGCCCGTGATGTTGTGCATCACGATCTTACGGCTTCATCAAGGTGGCACATTCAACAACGTTGCCCTTCCTAACCCCAGAGCCCCGTGTTCATGTGTACTTGCCGTGCAGAGGTTCTCGACCTTGTCTCAGGCCGGCCGGCGCATCGGGCTGAAGGAGCGCTGCCGCATAGCGCTGCAGGCCGCCCTGGGCATGTCCTATCTCCACGACCAGTCGCCAGCAGTCATCCACTTTGACCTGAAGCCCGACAACCTGCTGCTTGAGGGCGAGGGTGATGCACTGCTTGTCAAGGTGAGACATGACAGGGTGCTTAGAATGTCACCATGACGTGCTTGATGTCTTGAGGACAATACTGTTGGAGTTCAGCTTGTGTAACCAATTCTCCACAGGTAGATCACATGTGGTCATGGCATGTTTGGTCTGAGCAGGGTTTCCTCTGAGCAGATAAGCCAAGTCACCTCCGTCTCACTTGGGCATCCTGTTCGCGCATCACAGGTGGCTGACTTCGGGCTGTCCAAGCACAAGATCCAGAGCTATGTCACGTGTCATGATCTTCGTGGCACGCTGCCATACATGGCACCTGAGCTGGTCAGATGCCCGAACCAGGTGAGGCATGCAAGCAGGCCAGGCCAGGCACATGATGACAGTGATCAGTGCAGGGCATTGGCAGCCTTGCTGCCCTGGCTTCATGATTGCATGCATGTGTTTGCGGTGTCAATGGCGCACACTCACTGTCTGGGTCTGTTCTCGCACGCGTGCAGGTGTGCGAGAAGTGTGACGTGTGGTCCATGGGTGTGGTCATGTGGGAGATGGTGACCCTTGAGGTTCCCTTCCAGGAGCTGACAGCACAGGACATCCTGCGGGGCCTCATGCAGGGCAGCCTGCACCTGCGCATGCCCTCAACCTGCGAGCCTGAGTGGCAGCAGCTGATCACTGCGTGCATGGAGTCTGAGCCGTCTGCCCGGCCAACCTTCAGGCAGCTGGCAGAGCGCTTGGAGAACATTGGCAAGCGCCTGACAGCCGCACAGGTGGCAGCACACCAGGCAGCACAGCAGCATGACCTGATGCAGGCAGCACAGCAGCAAGCAGTGCAGGCCGCCGCAGTGGTGCAGCAGCAGCAGCAACAGCAGCAGCTCTTTGTCCATGCTCAGCAGCAGGTGCCACTGCAACACCAGCCCCAGGCGTACCAGCAGCCACCCATGGCATTGGCGCAGGCACAAGCGCTGCTGTATGCGCACCAGGTGCAACAACAGGTGCAGGTGCAGCACATGCAGCAGCAGGTGCAGGGGATGTACGGCGACCCGACAGCGGCCGCGCTGGCCATGGGACACGACCTCATGACCCACCTGTATGCCACGCCCGCCAGCCAACACCACCTAGCTGGTCATCACCTCGTAGGAGCCACCCTGCACAGCCCATTGGGCCTACATCACCCAGCCGCACCGTTTCCAATGCATCACTGATTGGAAGGAATTCAACGGAACGTGTGTGCGTGTTTGGAATCAAAAGACTAGTGTATATATTCGTCGCATGGAGGCACGGATCAGGCGGGGTTTCCTCTGTCTGCACCTAGTGTGTTGGTCTGGCGCAGCCTAATCCATTGTCTGTCACTCCCATGGCTGTGTTATGGTCCAGTGCGCTGAGTGTGCAGCACATGCCATGCATTGAAGGTCAGGGATGGGGCTCCTGTGTGGTGGAATTGCTTGCATGACCACGCTGTTGTACGCTCCATCCCAAGGCCTTGTTGCGAGAGCATGGCCTGTTACAGGGAGACAGCGATTTTTTTTAAAGCTGTGTAGGGCACCAACGCAAGTCTCAGGACTTACTGTGTGTGTATATGCGTGTGTACTCGTTTGTCTGTGCCTGTGGCTGTTCGTGCTGTCTTGTGCTGTCATGCTCTGTGCGCATGTCTGACAAGGCGGGCCTGCATACCACGCGGGCCTGCACGTTGACTGTTGTGCTCGACAACTCACTCGCAATTGACACGGCTGTGCCATCAAGGCTGGACTGGTTGTTGACACAGCAGGAGGCGTCAAGTGCATGGGATGGGAAAAGCAGGCATATGTTCATGGGAGCCTCGCTTGTACCACATTCTGAAATGGGAATTGATTGAGGCAAGGGTTTGACTGCCTGATGGTTGGGCAGAAGGAAGTGCAAGTGGTACAGGGGCTATGGAGGGCTCAGAAAAAACGTTGCGCTGTGGCAGGAACGAAGCACCCATGGCGGGCTGCCCAGTGTTTTTCAGATTCCGGATGTGTGCACTGTCACAGTGGTGAGAGTGTGCAAGGGTCTTGGTGGCGTGATGGACACGGTGTGGCAGAAGCATTGCGACATGCGGTGGCGGTTCAACATGGCTTTGTGTGGATCGCATGGTGAAAAAGAAAAAAGGAAACTTGGTTGGTTTGCTGACTGCCGACGGTGATCAGCACCAAGAGGAGGTTTGAGGGCACAGATGGTGCCAGGTTGGCATAAGAGGAGGGGCAGGGCGCACGAACAACGCCCTGCAATCTGTTGCATGGCCAAACTTCAGCGTTCCTGCACGGTTCAAAGGCTGAAGAGTGTCACTTTTGGGACAATTACTGTGTGCAGCACTGAACCAGTGTGTCTGGTCAGTTGCGTATGCCGTGCACTGTATCCGAGTACTGGGACTGGTTTGGGAACATGTACGTCGCCAGACTGTGAGGCAGTTGTGAGGGCTCACTGAATCTTTGGTGGACTTGAGGGTGTGGCACAACATGCGGTGATGCCTGCACGCTGCAGTACTGGTTGCTGAAAGAAATCTTGCTTCAGCAAATGAAGGGCTTGCTGACGAGTATGCCTGGGTGATGAGTCACGAGTCGCATGTGGCTGCCGCACATCACGTTTTTGGTGAGAGTGGCGGCAGTGGCACAAACTGACTCAGTTGCATGACGGACTTGCTGGCTGCCTACAAGACATGTGGTACACAATAGTGGTCGTGCAATACAGAGACATGTTTGAGCAGCACCAAGGAACCATCTGATGCCGTGGTCTGGTGTCAACGACTGGTTGGTCAGGGCGGTGCACGACATTCAGCTCCGCTGTGCTTCTCATCCTTCACACTCAACTGTTTTTGATGTCCGACTGGTGGCATCATACTGGTGAGGCATTTCCGAGGCAGGAGGGATTTGTAATCTTGCCAAGCGGGCCTTGAAACCACTTTGCATCTTATTGTCCTCCTATCCCGTGGCACCAAAGATGACCCCAGAGCACCATGTAAGGTGTGCCGCAGGGTAGCGTGCTTACACTATCCTGCAACACAAATCATTTGCACACGGTTGCTAGCAGCTGTGTGGGTGTTAGAACTGTCTTCTGTGGGGTGGCCACCACCATTACTAACCTGGTGTGTCGCAATCCCCTTCTTGAAGGTTGGACGGGTTGGCGTCCCTTCCCTCATGTAATGGTGGTGCTGAACAGTGGCGGGCTGACAATGCGTCGGTCCATGAGGCCAAGAATGAGTCAGGACTGCAAGGATGCATTGATAATCATTTGGTATTGATAGTGGCCGCAGTGTTTCCTTACAGCTTCTATTACATTTCAACTGCTGTATGTAAAAGGATCACAAAGTGTTTGCCAGTTCTGGGACAATCCCTGTGTCTGTCACTAACCATTGGTGGCGTCACCTGTCTGTTTGACATCTACGACTCATGTAACTTTGCATCAATGTACGCTGCTCATTGAAGCAGCAGAAGAGCCACTACAGGACCAATTGCATATCTGTCTCAAATTGCAGGGCTTGCCCATGGCGGTCAACCAGACTTGCCGCAAGGAATTGACGGGCCAGGAAAAGCACAAGAGGGGCAGCGTCACAGAAAAAAGAGGGGCAGCTTAGTTGCTGAGGAAAGGAAGATTGGATGGAATGGCAAGGCAGAACACTTAATGGTGAAAGGCACCTGACTCCACATACGCACACTCCTGTGTCAGCGCATGTGTACCTCACATATACCAGCCCTGCCACAGCTGCATGCACATAGCGAATAGGAAACTGGGCCGGGAAAAAAGGAGGTTTGTCAGTTCTGGGACAATTATTGAATCCTCACTGAGTCATTAGTGGCCACCCGCCTCCTTGGGGAGGTAGCCAAGCCCTCCACCCCCCGACTGAGACAGCCGCGGCTTGACGGCAAGCACAACTAAGGCACTACGCCCACGGGTTGGCCACTTGATCGTACTCTATCAGGTGCTTGCCCTTGACCAGGGACAGCACCATGTCAGGGTTGCCCCTCAGAAGCTGCACCGGTTCCTGGTTGGGGAGCAAACGCCGACAGTCCTGTGCGCAGCACACGGAACAGGACCAACACAACTGGCAAACACAACACAAGGTGTGCCACTGGATATCATGATGACATACAAAAGCGTTCAGCAGTAAATGTGTGTGCATGCTACTGCGGCATGGCAACGTCAGTAAACACCCTTACATGCGAGGTTGAGGCAAGGGCACCATCCATATGCACAGTTTGATCTGGCTTGTGCTTGTGAGACACGCTTTTCAAGCACGCAAACAACCTCTATGAAAGAACATCCCGGCACATCTGATTTGGCTCGCCCGCCATGACACGCGCTTAACCCATGAGATTGCCTGCCGTTCTGCTTTCCCTTGCCCATTACCCACCTCCAGGGCTGTGGCCAGTGTGTCTGTGTCAATCACCAGGGGATGGTCTGTGACAAACCGGTCCACGTCCATGCCCGGCAGCATTTCCCGCAGCCTGACGGCCGCTGCCTTGACCTGCTCCATGTCATCGTCCAGCAGCAGTGACAGGCGGTTTCCCATCATGGTCACCAAGTCAGCCTGTGCAGCAAGCCACTCAGACAAGGACATGCGGAAGCGGTGCTGCGATGCGTCTTCAAATCGTCTTACCAAACCTCTCGGTAAGTAATGAACGCAGCCGAATCTACCGAAGCCAACACCTATGTTCTGAAACCAGCCAGTACGCGGGGGCAATTTTCAGCCCTTGGTGGCCGCACGCATCCCGCCTCAATTTACATTTTCCTCCTCGTCTCGGCCCCGTCCCGTTCCCGTCTGGATGCTTGCAGGTGACAGCTGCATGACGAGCCGCAACCCCGCTCAACATGCAACTCAACAGTGCGAGCCAACCCAACGCCCAAGGCACCTATAAAAAAAGAAGTTTGCCAGTTCTGGGACAATTCCTGAGAATAGCCAGCAACTGGTGTTGGTGATGGGTGTTGTAGTTGCAAAGTGTGATTGGGTATACTGTGGTGTGTGCGGTTGTCACAGGGGCTGTGGCCAGACTGTGGGTGCCAGAAAACACTGGCTGTTGCTAAACAGGAAGCACAGCAGACGAGGCTTACCGAAGGAAAGGCTAGTTTGAGCTCTAGCACCCTCTGTGCGACATCGTCGGGGCGAGCGGCCACACGCGCCACCAGCTGTGGCGGGGCCCGCAGCAGGCGCGGGACCAGCCCCGGCAAGAGCACAGCCAGTTGAGACAGCCGCCAGTCCACCTCCTCGTCGGAGATGCCCATTTGATTGGCTGCGATCCTCTGCACATGCAGGTGGCATCCACGCGGTGGTTTGCTCAGCTTAGGCGGCTGCCAGCCTCAGCTACTTGTCAGCCCTGCCATGGTCTCAGTAACATGACGAGAGCACACCAGTGTGAGTCTCTGCCACAGGTGTTGATACGTGTTACATATAGGCTACACTGCCCGCCAGTGTCAACATTTGATGGGCGGATTGACGACCGCTGGAAGCCTTCAGCTCCTGATTGCAGAGCGCTTCGGGGAGACCCTGGAGATATCCATTCCTATGATTCAAATCAAACCCAGGCCTGCATCAAAGGTGGCCCTACCTTAATTAGACGCACTTTCAAGTCATCGTTCCACACGAGGTTTCTGCACAAAGCCAGCGCGTGCTTGACATCGGATTGGGAGCAGCAAATAATGAGCAGGCTCTTGTTGATGACAGGAGCAGCCACTGCAGCTGTCGTGATTGCGTGTTCAATGCTGAGGTGCCTTCCTGGCACTTGTTGCAATATCATTACCTTTCACTGATTTGATATGTGAGTGCTGCACTCAGATTTTCCTGATTTCCTTGGTCTGGTGCGTAGCCACTGGCCTGTAAGGGCCCAAACACGGACTCTATTGTAGCCTTTTGGCTCGGGCCCTCGGCAGCATTGTAGTTATAACTAGTGCTGGGGGTGGATGCTGAGGATGGTGGTGCTGTAGGCTGTGGACTGTTTGATGGCTGGCACCTGAGAGGGCATGCGCCACTCTTCAAGCGCCACGGTCTGCCATCTAAACGTAGGGCTGTGGTGGCTGACTGAGTGAGGCACGGGGAAGGCACGGGGAGCGTGCTTGGCCCTGCATGCGCGTGCCATCGCAAGGGATGGCTCATGCTCATCCCCAGAGGTCTGAGGCTGGATAGGCGAGCACTCGCACGAGAGCACGCTTGGCCTCTCTTGCTGTGAAGTGACGGGCGTATGGCACCAGTGCCGCGTTCATCATCGGTCTCGCGTTCTCTCTCTCGCGGAGCGTTCTCACTCTTTTACCCTGCCTGCGTTCTCACTCAAAAAGCCAACAAAGCCCAGCACAGCAGATGTGTTGCTGGGCAGCCTGAAAGCATGGGACGTTAACGTAGACTGGGCTGACCACCACCTCTGGGGCCTGGCCTTGTTGCGTTATGCGACAGCATGACGAAAAGGATGGACAGTCCTGCCCAGCCAACATGCTGTGGGCATGCGTGTTTGCTGTCACCAGTCCTGGCCAAGGGCTCCAACAAGCCTTATGGCTCAGGCAGAGGCAATGCAGGACTCTGGAGGGGCTGACATTGTGTTGTCACTTGGCCAAGGGTCTCCGCAGGTTTACACGTGAAGCCTACCTAGAGATCACTCCATTTAATGCCCACAAACTCAGGATGCTGACAGTTGTTTGTATGAGTTTCAACCTTCACATGAGTGCAGCACCGAAGCGCATGTGCAGCTTGATTTGAGAACCATGGTATACATGAAACGTTTAAAGAGGACGTGAGCTCGCTTGCTGGTTCGCTACTGTGTGGAGGCCACATTCCCACACTTTACCAACATGTATTCTGTTTTCGTACACAAGTACACGTAGGACTTGACAGAGAGGCGTCTGACAGGCACAATGTACTCAGGCCGGCCCAATAAAGGGTGGTCCAAAAAAAGAAGTTTGCCAGTTCTGGGACAATTTGATAGGTTCATCTGGTGACTGTTCGTGTGTCCTGCTGTATTGAATGATGGAACTATTTTGTGGTGAGTCCTCGCTGCGCTTCTGACTGGTCATACTGCGTGTG
>QAXH01000699.1:7350-30465 GCA_004335635.1 Chloromonas sp. AAM2 | reverse complement strand
GCCCAACAGGGCAGGTCTCACCATAGCTTGCGCACCGCGTGAGCAGCTGCTCATCCATGCAAGCTTGACTCCTGAATTCCCCACAACAGCACCAAGCTGACATGGGTAGATGCATCTTGAGGTGTATGGTGGCAGGGCGCACCTGTGCATGACTTCCTCGCCCGGATCATCAGTGGACAGTGACTGGAGTAAACAGACCATAGCATTGGCCAGGATAGCAACCAGATGCTTCAACTTCATTCCATGACTTTGATGCTCCTGCTGGCGGCTATCAGCAGGGGCCTCAGCACGTGCCTCACCACCAGTGAGGCTCTCGCCTGCTGCCAATGCACCCTGCCCTAGGGCAGCCGTTGGCACTGGGGTCAAGCATACTGGGCATATATGATGCTGGGAGCTGGTGCTCCCTGCACCTGTACTGTGCTTTGCTGGCAGCGCATGGGTCGGTCCACAGTGCAGTGGCGTCTCGCCGTCAGCAAACTCGAGGGGGGGCTCGAAATAAGTGTGGTCAAAGATTGGCTTTCCATCCAGAAGGAAAAACTTGGTTCGTTCATGCACCAGCTGCCTGTGAACCAGTGCAACCAAAATGCGCAGCGCACTTGTCAGGAGTACTTTGGCTGGACCCCCCTGCTGGCTTTGGACAAGTGTAGGTTGTAGGCATCCATGTTTCTTGCCTGGTGGTGCCCATCGTATTTGCGAGTACTAAGCTTGCAATTCAGAAGCATTGCACGCACGGAAAAACAAAGAATGCACAACTTGAATTTCATTATTATCATTCATCACTTGAGGAAACCGCCCTTTTTACGTTTGACGGTCAACTCCCGGTACATTACAGGTTCCATACGTTCTTGCTGCATAAAGCTGTCGGGAACTCGGGATTGCCATGCAGGCTGTAGGCATATTCATGTGAGCTCACTGCCAATGCATGTGAATCCTCAAAAAGTCGAACTCACTGCAGTTCTTCGTCGCTCATGCCGTTGTACGCTGAGAAGGGCTTGCCCTTGGCTTTGACCACCACATTGATTGTTGCAGTGGCAGACACTTGGCGTAGATGCTTCCTCCATGCAGCCTGTACGCATGCATAGCAGCAGCACGACTCTCATATTGCATCATGTGCAATCCATCACACCTTCTAGTCTATACGGATTCCCACCACCTGCAGAACCTGCACATGGGTATGCACATCTACATGTACGCCTTGCCATCAGTAATGCTGCAATTGACAGCGATGCACGATGGCAACCCAACTGGAGCTCCAACACCATTTGGCCCAGACCTGATCTAATTGCCTGCCAGCCAGCGACTTGTAGCCAGCACCCTTTCTCTTGTTGGCATCGTGGATGGCACCCTCTGTATAGACCTCAAAGTCGACTGTTTGGTGAAAGGGCCATAGTTTCTTGATGTTGTCTCGAAGCTGCTCAAAGGTGATATTGCTTGAAGCGGTGAAGTCCTTTTCCTTCCTCTGCGGGCCCGTGACCACAAACAAGCGTTCCTCCTCCTCCTCCTCTGCATTGCACATCAGGCACACCATACAGTGGGGGTACAAACAAGCCCTGTCCACAATTTGTGCTCAGGTTGCGAATGGGGCAAATGAGCGCTACAAACCCTGCCCACTTCAAACGGGCTGCAAGCTGCACGCATACAGCTGTGATGTGCTGACATGACACTGTGCACACCTGTCACCCAACATGCCTGCCAGACCCCTCCCAGATGCCAGTGTAGCATTTGGAGTATCAACAGCTTGCAACACACAAGACCTTGTTGAATTGGATGTATGGGCGAATTGTTGAGCTGTCGCCGCCAGCTCCTCCAACCAGGTACTCACCTGGTTGTGATGCACCACCAACACCACCAACACCACCTGCGCAAGAAACAGCAGTCACGCACTGGCTTGCATGTGCAATGACATGGGCTGCGCGCATAACTGCCCATGCATGGACCCTTCATGAGTGGATGCTGGCACACTGGCAGGTGTGGCGTTGCTAGCCATGTTCGTCTTCTGCGGTGATGTTATGCATGTGTACCTGTGTCGCCGGGGAACAGCATCTTGACAACTTTCGCGGTGCCTTCACTTAGTCCGGCTGCCACAAGCTCGTCATAACTGGTGCGTAGAAGAACATTCTTGGTAATCAGCTTCTTCTTCACCAGCAGCTCCCGCTCTTGATTGCCCACCAAAAGCAAATCCTCCTGTGGCACCTCCTTCTCAACGGCCGCTGCATCAATGAGCTTGTTCAAGTCCTCCATCCTGCAGCAGGATGAGAAAAGCATGTATCAGCCAGTCATGCAATAGTGTTCTGCATGCCCCTCCTGATAACAACAACACAACATATGATTGTCAACATGTTACCAAAACATTGCTGTGGCGCATGCCTGCCTCCCGCACCCATGCAGCATATGCACAACAACGGGTGGGGATAAGTGACACCTGATGCCTGCCTGGTGTCGGTCCTTTGAGGCGACTTGAGGCTAGAGTTGAAGACCCATCCCGCATGCAGCGTCTACAACACAATAGAACCCACCAGCACTGGGGACTTGAACCCTCACTTGGCGTATGCAATTGTGAAGTACCTGGCGCGAAAGAGGTTTGTTGAAAGGAAGTCCTGCCCATAACAAGCCTCTCACCTCTTAGCTGATCGTGACCGCGGCAGAGTCCTTGCCTCGCAACCAGCAATTTGGTCGGATACGTCTGCAGCGGACAAGAGGAAACATACACTGATGGCAAAGAGGGGCTTCGTTCATGGCTCTGCGTCGTCGTGGCGTCGTGCTCACAGCGTCTGTTGTCTTGTACTCCAATCCTGCTGCAGAAGACCTACCTACACCAGGGGAACCTTGTCAAGCACTTTCAGCATCCTGGGAGAGCGCGAAAGCTCGTGCGGTCGGAAGCCCTAGACTTAAGAGTCCAGCTCCAGGAGATTGTGCATGGATACCGTTAGGCAGAACTAAATTGTTGTGTGAACAGGAGATAAAAAGCGCGCGTACAGGGTGAAAAAGCTTCATTGACCTGAAGCGCGTCTCCATCGCACGTCACCATCACGGCCTGAGACGCTGTCGATTCATTGAAGGTTGGTTGGTTGGTCAGCCACAGACCTCTATGTTCGGCACCATGGGTTGATCGTTCACCATGTCCAAACCTCCACCGCTCTGGTCGCGTGGCGTTGTATTGCTGACTATCCGGGGAGGGTGTTGTCTACACACATTGGCATCTGCCAGAGCTATCTCCAGGTTTGAGCTGAGCCCAGGCACCGTCAGGACTTGGACAGCGATCAGACAACACCCTCAGACAACACCCTCTGACTACCCCGCTTGACAACCACCATGCCAGTCAGGGCAGCCAACAGGCGGGACATGATTAGGAGGGCAGACTGCAGCTCAGCGGCGCATGCATGCAGCGCGAAGTAAGACTCCAGCACAGGCCAGCAACAGCAGTGGGGACCGAGTGGACACTATTTATAGGTTTGTAAAGAGGGGTTTTGGCACGTCACACTCCGATCAGGAGGGTTGGGGTTAGGTGACAGAGGAGTTGAGATCAACAGCGTAGGGTTATTATGTGTCCACCTAATGGTCGTTCTACAAGTGTTACTGTAGTCCTGGTATACATCCTTGGTAACTGTTGTGACTTAGTAAACAGCAACTGTAACCCCTCTCTGTAAAACTGTAAACCCCTTCTGCACAGGGTTGGGCATTTACCACTGCGGAGGGTTGTAGAGGGTTGTTATAGGGCGACATGATGGGCTGTGTTGTGATCTCTTATGCCTTTCAAAGGCTTGAGCAAGCCCCCTTAGGCTCCCTACCTTGTAATGATAAAGTGAGTGGCGTACAGCAACATGTAGCTGTAGCAGCAGTTGTTGTAGCTGCGCATCTCCATTTCGCGTGCAGGCTTGGATCCAAATACCTTCTGCTGCCACGAAGCACTCCCGTCCATGCACTGCAGGCACCACGCCACACGACTGGGCCGGGCGTCCAAGCTTGGGTCAATTCCAGTTGCGGGTTTGGTTCCCAGCCGTTCGCGATTTCAAGGATGACTCTTGCCTCAACAAGGATCAGTTGTCACTGATACGCACCTGTCTGTTGGTGTTGGTGGGTGCATGTGCTGCATGGGAAGCCACACAGCGTAGTTGACGCTTTGCGCTGCATGGAAGGCCACGCCGCATAGTGGGTGCTGTGCCCATGCATATGCTGCATGGAAACCTTGCGTAGTGGGTGCGTTGCCCATGCATGTGCTGCATGGAAGGCCTACTCACAGCAAGGACCTGACGCACTTCACTGATTGCGCATACTGACCTGCTGCAGGGATGGTATACGAATTGCGGGATCAGATTGCTCGGGTACAAGCAGAACTGCAGACGGTGAAGCAGCAGCTTGACAGTGCACATCTCCATGCCTGCCATCACCGTGCAGGTACCGCCTTCAGTCTGCGACCGAGACGAGAATGTCAGGCAGTGAAGGTGAGGCCAGAAGCATCCTGGTAGGCCATGCAACGACAGGCACGTTGCAGGATTGCAAAGTACACACGCCGCGCAGGTATACGTGAACATCAGAAGGGCATATCGCCCAGGTTCAAGTTGTAAGGCATTAGTAATCCCCAAGCAGCATGGACCACCCTTCAGCTTTGGCCCAGTTGCATACTGTGCTGGGCGCATCCTTTTCTGCAGAGCAGGCGCAACAGCTGGAGGATCTCATTGGAAGGTTGATGCAGCAACAGTCGCGGCCAGACCCAGGGATAGTGGGTCTATTGCCTACCAGCCCAGCTGACCGAACATTGTTGGTGTCTAAACTATCAATGGCATCGGCCATGTGGTAGGAGAGTAGATGTCGCGTGGTTTAAGATTGGTCCTTGCACTTTTGTCTGCACCGCTTGCACAGGACCTGCAGATCAGCTTGCTAAGCTCACTGCCAAGCAGGCGTTGGTGGACAACAAGGACCTTCTGCTGAAGCACAAGCTGACCAGTGCTGAACGCCTCCAGCGCACTGCACAGCAACAGCTCATAGGCATTGGCATTGTGCTGGGTGATGCAAACTCCATCAAGGCAATCTTCTCGGATGGAGGTGAGGTGTCACATCTGGCTGATACCCGCGCTCCATGGTGGGTGCATGGGGTCTGGCAGATGGCTGGCACATGCCTTGCACTCGTTGGGTGAGGGGCGCGCATGCTAATCAATGCATCCAAGAGTCCAACGGCGGTGAGTCCAAGAGTCGAGGTATTGCATTCTTTCAAGTCTCGGGCAATAGCAGCTGATCAGCAGCAGGTGGAGATAAAACCAGTGCATGTTGTCCGGGACTGTGCAACAGTACATCACAATTCAGTGCATGAGTTGTGCATGAGCTGACATGCCACCAGACGCAAAGTCGACGTCCTCGTAGAAAGGATAGGCGATCGCGTTGCGGATCTCGCGAGCCATGCTCTGCAGCGACAGTCCCTTGTCCGCAAACTGGCGTCCGACGCTGGGGATCGATTGCTTGTACGAGACATACTTCACGCCGGAGTGGGTGGCCAACGCCTTGTACTTGCTGATCACCGTCAGCGTGGCCGCCTGGTCCGTCTCGGGGCGGAACGAGAACGATCCAAAATTGTCGATGACGTACGACAGCACCTGGTAATCGAAGCGCTCCGTCAGGGTCAGCGTGCAGGCGTCGGCGGCGGCGCGTGAGGGCATGGCGCTTGTCGGCCTGATCGTTGACTTCGTTTAGTTGAATGGGCCTTACATCGCCTTCACCCCAAGCCATGCATTTTTGGTTGCGTCTGTTGCAGTCTGCCACTGCCAGAGAAGGCAAGGCATGGTCAGTCATAGGGACGACATCTCCAAGGCTGGTTGCTCATGCAGATGCGCATGTCATGTGACTGGTACCATGAAGACAATAATTATCCCTATGTTTGACCGTGCTTTTCGTGCCGTGCATGCCGACCCGGCTGCATTCTGCGATCGAGTGCATGACATCCGCGCAGGACACCCTTCTGGGACCACAATCAAGAATGTGCAGTTCGCTGTGATCTATGAAGGCAGCAGCAAGGGGCACGGTGTCCAAACTGAGCACTCCACACCATCAACGAGTGTGTTGACCTATCCTGGCGATGTCCTGGGTGTGATTGCTGGCGTTGTTTGCCCACCCTCCCACGGCAGGGCAGACAACTGGTTCAACTAGGACCTTCGATCTGACACCAAACCGTGTCTTTATCCCAAGGGCCTCGGTGGTACGCTAGATGGCTCCAGGATGACAACAGTCACGAGCCTGATCAACGCACCAGGCGATGGCGAGAGCCACAACTGTTGCGCCATCTCTCACCCTCAGCGAGCATTCATGCTACTGTGCGCTTGCCAAGAGCTGCGGCATGGTGACGTGCTCCGTCTCAGCTACAACACTGGTGACTCTGGCCCAGAAAGTACCGGTGTATCAGTGAGTGTATGACCGTTGGACACTACTTGCCGATGTGATGGTAGCAAGCAGTGTGGCAGTGCGCCACTGTGTGTGCACCCAGAGACTTCTCCATTGCTACACGGAGAGCGCAGAGCAGCAGGTGCCTGCATTGCACCTGCTCGCATTGCGGGTCTCTGGCGTGTATGCATCAGTCAAGGCGGCTCAACAGCAGGAGGGCACTCTGAATGCACTGGCGTGGGTCAGCAACCACTTGGCTGTATTTACAGTGTCAGTGAAGGCGAGGAAGATGAAACTAAGCATATCGTGCCCAATCTTCTCTATGAGCCCGCAACAGGAACACTGCACATGGGCATGGGCACTCAACATCGGAATGTTACAGGGGTGGTCGGCGTGGTTAGCCGGCATGGTTAGCCCACGGTTGGCCGCTAGTGGTTAGGACCTGATCTGAGAAGCGCGTTGAAANNNNACCAGCCAACCGGGGCCGGCCAACCAGCCAGCCAACAAGGAGTGCCAACCGTGCCAACCGGGGCTGACCAACCAAGGTGTGCCAACTGTGCCAACCAGGGATAGCAGTAGTGGCCCTGCTGGCTGCTGCAGTAACAGCTAGCGGCTAGCTGTCACAGCCCAGCCTTTGCCTTGACTGCTGTTGCTGCTGTGATTGTTACTGCTGTAATGTCAGT
This sequence comes from Chloromonas sp. AAM2, assembly GCA_004335635.1. NCBI lineage: Eukaryota > Viridiplantae > Chlorophyta > Chlorophyceae > Chlamydomonadales > Chlamydomonadaceae > Chloromonas > Chloromonas sp. AAM2. The sequence continues at coordinate 23,413 of QAXH01000699.1, read as the reverse complement.
CATTTGACATTACAAACCATGCCAAGCTGAAGGTACATCTGTGCGGGTTGCCCGTTGAGGCCTTGAAGACAGAGGAGGCGCAGCGGCTGTACGTCAACCTGCACAGGTGGTACCCAGGAACCTATCTACACAAACTGTCCCCGGCAGACGTCCTGCCTCTGTGCCCGGCATACACATGAGTTCCGCGTTGTTTTGGCAACGCATGTGTTCTGCAAAACAAGCCGACACAGAAAGAATGATGACCTACCGGTCAGGCTGCAGGCCGGCGGGGCTGCTGCACTCGGTTTTCAAGTGCGAGACACTGGCGTGCAATTTCGCTACCCTTTGTCATTAGGTATGGGTCCAAGCTGCATGCCCAGTCCGCCAGACTGGTCAAACTTGGCAGTGGAAGGGATGGTGCCTTGTATGCCACCACGGTTGTGAATGACGCTGGCCGGTGGTCAATCAACTGGGAGGTGTGGTCACAGCACAGGTACACCAGCACCTTCGCATACGTCATGGGCACAAAATGCCTCCACATGCGAACCAAGGTTGTTTAGGTGTCGCACCAAACTACCATACGTATGGTACCAGACATGGCAAGGTCGACACCAGAGCCACATGCTGACACCTGCAGGACCATTTTGACCTCTTGCAGTGCGTGGTTTGCATATAAAAGACCGATCTGGGCCTGTTATCTGACTGACAATGTCACATTTTTTGGGCCTTACTTCCTATTACCAGGCATTCCTGCCTGCCTGCCTGCTCTGATGACATTTGCCAATGCGGCCCGTCAGAGAGGCTGTGACAGAAATGGCATTTCTTCCTAAGATTGAACACGTTGCAGAGTTGACATCCCAAGGCTGCAAATGTTGCGTGCTTGCTTGGTGCTGGCAACCCGGTTCCGACAAATCTATTAGTTAGGCTTGAGGCAGAGTCGGGCGCCATGTGGTGCCCGTTGCCATGTCCATGATTGCAATGCCCTGCTGGGCAAGTTGCACTCGAATGGCATCCGAGGCTGCAAAATCCTTGGCCGCACGTGCATCTGCCCGAGCCTGCAGCAACAGGATAAGAACCAATTCAAGGCAATCTGTTGAAACCCCCGGACATCCTGCCATCCAGCTGAGGATGTTGCACAGCATTTTGGAAGATACAACAAAAACAGCATGCATAGTCAGCCAGTTAGCCTGGTTGCAGCTCGTCCATTTTGTAGGCTGCCATCTCCCAGCGTACCTTGATTTTCTCCTGCACGGCCGCTTCTGAGAGGCCAACCCGAGCAAGTGCCAGGCGCCGGAGTTCTGCCAAGACATCCTCTATAGTGGCAGGGACAGCGCTAGTGGTTGCCTCAATGCTGCTCCCATTGCTTGTAGAAGAGGCGGGCTGGGAGGCTGGCAGCAGGCCTAGCAGACCCAATGCATGCTGAATGGAAGCTGCATGTAGGGCCAACAGCTGCAACCTGTGCATGGAAACGACAGCACATGGCGGCCTAGTTGAGTGTTGTGCAGTCACTTGAGTAGTAATAAGAAGTGCGTCCACTGTTACTATCTTGACACGATCTGTGCTTGCTTCTAGCCTCAGACGTGTTTCAGCAAACCACCCTTGACCACCCTTTGCACACAAGCAGGTTAAAATATCCCTTCAACACGCCTGACGCCTGCTTCGCACACACCTGTCTGGTTGCTTTTTGCCTGCCTTTGTTGTGAGCAGGTCGTTGATCGACTTGAGCGGCGCTGATAGCTCAGACAGGGCGGCAGGTGTGTTCATATCGTCCAGCAGGCAGGTGATCACACTGGACTGGAGTGGTGCGGTTCCAGACAACAGCTGGGCCGCTGCAGCAGCTCGCGCCTTGTCACCAGCATCACCTGCACAAGTGTCACTCACTCACAAGACTCTGGATGCAATGAGCACGTGGCTGTGCAACCCGGTCAAGTACCACATGTGCAGACAGCCACAATACCCACACCAATACTGGCTGTCTGGACTAGGACAGCTTTTGTTTGGGATACTTCAACCCTTCAGTTGTTTTTGTTGTCTTTTTACATCCATGCAGATGCGCACTATGCACATACGGGATGTGTCTTGTAACAAAAGCAGGCCGTGAATTTGTGGGTTGAACAGCAGGGTACTCAGCCTAAGCGGCCTGTGCTCAAATTGCCCCTCCTGCCTTCTGTTGTGTTGTACACATGTTCACAGGCAGCGCTCCCTCAGCCTACCTGCAGCGGCCAACGCAGCACGTGCATCTATCAGTGCTTGGTACACGTAGTAGAGGCGGTCTGAGGCCTCCTCCAGCGCACGTGTGCTGTAGTTGACAGGTGCGCGGTAGTGGGTGGTCACAAGGAACCAGCGCATAGCCAGGGCATGGAAAGACTTGAGAACCTGCGCGGCAGTGCATTGGGCTTTCAACTGTTCTTGGACAATGGTGCAGCTCATATGCTGACAAGCCAGCTGCAGGTTAAGCGCAAAAGGTAGCGGGTTGTGAATGCATATGGAGAGCATGTAGCCCAATGCCATGATCTGTGCATGGGCTTGCCCAGCCGTACTGCCCCTTGCTTGTCTCTCTGCCTCTTGCTCTCTCTCATGCTTCACATTTGGAAAGGGACTTTTTTCCCACAAAGCATGGTGTATTGCACTCACATCCCTGATGGTGAAAAAGTTGCCAAGGGACTTGGACATCTTCTCACTGTCCACGTTCACAAAACCGTTATGAAGCCAGTAACGGACAAACTGCTGCTCAGCGTCGCCATTACCGCTGCTACTGGCTGTTTCGTTCTGCGATGATTCTTGACTGCCAGCATGTGCCGTTGTCTGCTGCCCCTGGTCGTTGTGTTTCTCATGTGGCGCATGATGGCTATGCTGGGAGTGTGGCAGGCCGCAGCAGGAGGCTGGGCCCTGCATGGCCCGCGCCTGAGCCAGCTCGTTTTCGTGATGGGGGAAGACCAAATCCCGACCGCCTGCACGTGGATTTGCATGCACGCGCCAACTCGCCCAACCACGTGAACACATGCACCTCAGTGTCGACAGCCAGGCACCCTAAGCACGCAACCAACCAGCATGCTGCACAGACATGATACACCCTTTGCGAAGGCCAGCGGGCACTCATGTACTCATGTGCGAATGATATATACTACGCATCGGGCGGCATCCGATGCCATGCACAAGGCCAGCCTTGTTGTCACCTTGCAGCCAAGGCAATTGTGCACGTTCCACCCATCTGCCGCCACCCCACCCACCGCCATGTATGTCAATGGTGTTCCCCATGATCTTGTTGATCATGGCACTGCACTCAATGTGCCAGCCCGGCCGGCCAGGGCCCCATGGGCTGGGCCAGGAGGGCTCCCCCGGCTTGGCGGCCTTCCACAGAGCAAAGTCAGCCGGGCCTCGCTTGCGCCCGTCCACTGCCACTCGCTCGCCCGCCCTGCAGCGACGCACATACACACTGTGTGATGTCCCTCATACATCGTTTGTTTGCACACGTCGTTTGCAACGACAGATAAATGTGTCACTTGTACATCAAGGTGTGGGTACACGTGCGAAGCACGCTAATAACATTGTACCACCACTGCATTGAACGTTTGCAGTGGCAAGTATACACTGTGTGATGTCACTCGTACATGAGGTATGCGCACACCTGCAAAGCTTTTCCTTACCATTGTAACGACTTGCACACGTCGCCTGTGATATGATAAACGCTGATGTGATGTGAATGTGATGTGAATGAGCAAGCTGAGCAGGAAATGTTCGCTGCATGCCACTTGTTCTCGTAACTGCCTACCTGTTATCCTCCTGATTCCTGCCAGACAGAGCACCATAGCCGGGGAGAGTGGACACCTCAAAGTAGACATCACCGCCCTCCACGGGGTATGCGTGCCCGTTGGCTATGATGGACTGGATGGCCGAGATCATGTCGGGGATGTAGTCTGTGGCACGAGGCTCAAGGGTGGGGGAGAGGCAGTTCAGAGACACCATGTCCTGTAAACCCGCACAAGAAGGCAGGGTAAGCGCCGTGTAATGGCTTGATGCGGCTTCCACAGCACAGCACTGTCACCTCCAGTCAGCTATGCGTGCTGGTAGCAATAAGCGGTGCCAGGACAGTTTAGTGGATTAGTGTTGGAGCTCAAGCTCATCTGATACATATTGCATGACAGGCAAAGCTAAGGTTCAGACAAGGGGGTATCACTACGTGATGATTGTGATGCCTTGCAAGCCAAGGTTGTTACGACCAGGTATTACTATGTGATGAAATGCCCAGACACGAACGCACCGCATGGAATTCGTGCATAAACCGTTCTGCCAGCTTCAGGGGCTCCTCCCCTGTCTGGGCTGCGCGTGCAATGATCTTATCATCGACATCAGTGAAATTACGCACGTACTCCACACTGTACTGCAGTCCTTGCGTTAGCAGGCGGTACAACACGTCAAACGCCACGTACACACGTGCATGGCCTGCGTGTACGACAGGCATAGAGGGAGAACCTCAGGACGAGCATGGCTCATGTCAGCGCAGCATGGCATCTGCTTGCCATGGAAAGGAAATTGCAGTATAGGGCGATGCAGCCTGACAGAGTTTGCACACCGGAGAAGTGCATCCAGCATCTGAGTGCGTTCACACTGAGTGGAACAGGTCCGGCACTCCACCCACCTATGTGGCTGTAGTCGTAGACAGTGACACCACAGACGTACATCTGCACATGATTGGGCCTCTGGGGCCGTGTCCTGAAGGGCTCCTTGCGTCTGTTCATGGTGTTGTATAGCTGCAAGCGGTTTCTTAGGTCAGCTACAGGTCCTTCAATGCCGGTTGGATGCGCCACATGGCCGGGGTGGGGGACAGCGGGGGGACTGGTGACCATGTCACTACCTGCACATGGCGCCAAGGCACCAGACTGGTAATCAGATTCAAGCAGCAGTGTGCATCTGCAGATATTGCAAGAGGATGGTGTAAAGGTGGCAGCTGAGGCAGGTTTGGTCGCCTGTCCACCTTACCTGCTGCTTTGCAAGGCCATCCACGGGAGCTGATGCAAAAGTGCACTTTTCTGGGCGGACTAATCGTCTTGATTGTGTTTTGGGTGCGCAAACTGTGCGGCCCCTGATGCACCACTGGCACCACTGGTTTGGGGCTGATGCCCATGACAGCACATTGCCGATTGCACGATGCCATTGCTCTAAAACTGGCCTTCTGTCCAGCCACTGATGTATGGACGGTACGTTGGGCGAACGATGGCTGGACACGTTTCTTGAAGGAGGTTAGGGTGAGGTCAAGCTTGCCAGCTACATCTATGCGCCAGCAAAGAGCGTAACCAATTCATCGAACATCTTAATTTTGTCCGAAGCCAAGCGCTAGAACTCAAATCGCCAGCCGGCTGCGTCCTCACGTGCGCGAGCTTTTTGGGAGACTGGCAGGCTTGCTGCGATTCCAAAGCCCAACCTCGCGATGCAGTCTCTGCTCGGAAGGCGAGCACAGATTGCACAGCTTCCGAAGGGTAAGTTCCGTGAAATCAGCAGATAGGTCCAGTAGGTCAATCGGCACGGATAACAAATGGCGCATCGCTAGCCTGGCGTGCAGGGTCTACTGCAGCGATCCGCAGTCAGGGGAGGAGTTACATGCAGGTAAGGACGCAGGTGGAATTTCAGGTACCCACATGGATTTACGTTGACAGCCCGAGCCATGCACGTCCTTCACCTTTCACCCACAGAACACCAAGGTGGATGCCACTGCGTCTCCCGCGGTGGTGTTGGATGGATTCGTGACTAACAAGGCGGAGGTGAGGTGCAAATGGGGCGGGCGATTTTTTTCCCCATCACATGGAACCCCTGTCAATGCCAGCTCTGATGGCCAGCGCTATGGACCAAATGGGCACTATACTCCATGGCCAACGTTGCATGCCATTTGCCAGAGCACAAGCCATGCCCCAGATTGAATATGGATGCAGCCAATCATCATGCCCACAGCATGCCAGCAAGCTTCAGACTGGGCACCACACCCTGACCAATGGTTGCAAAGCATTATCGTCCGACAGGGCAAGCTATACCGCATCACACCTCATCAAGAGCTGCAGCTGGTCAACCCATTGGGCTCACAATCGCATGCCACTGCACAGCACGTGTCACCTTGGGGACATGCATTTCTCCTTTCCACGTACAGACATGGGGTTATCAGCGTCCTATCTGCTGCCTTTGCACTTATTGTTGGCCCAAGGCCCTCGCTCTTTTGACCTCGCTGTCGCTGCAACCTGCTGGGCCCGCATGTTGAATCTGCCATGCAGTATGACCGCTTGTACAAGAGGAGGTGAGCTTCTGTGCCAAGGTTCACTGGCTACTCAGAAGTGATGCCATAGTGAGGCTGTCATGCATCTCTCGCCTGAAGTCTGTGTCTGGGACAATCTCTACAGGACAAGATGTGTCTGCTCAGTGAGCAAGCAGCTCAACAGAACCCATACTTGTGGTATGGTACCTGACTGGTGTTCAAGTGATGTACCAGTTCACCTACAACTGACAGTCCGCTCTCTCATTTGAATTGTTGAAGCTTTCAATGTCTAATGTGCACGGCCAGAATTGTGCTAATGATTGGTTCTCCTGCCACTGAGTCAACCTTCTAGTTCCGACCAGAGCCTTGACTTGATAGCAAGCAACAACTTGTTGAGCGGAAATAGGCACAGTGTTATACAGCCGGGGTGCACACAGATATGTTTGTGCAAGCCTGAAATGGGCTGAGCGTGGTGTGCGAGCTCCGGGGCAGACCATCTCAGTTTGTCATGTATACACATCTTGTCAACCGTCCTGGATGGGTGTGCATGGTGCACGAGTTTGTGTTGTTGCGCGTGCGGTGTATGTGGGCCCCCCTGATGTAATCAACGTATATATGAGTATTAGTTGCTGTGACGATGGTGCAGTGTGGAGGACCCAGCGGGCTTCTGGGCAGATGTGGCTGAGCAGTTCCATTGGCACAAAAAGGTAAGGCGAGCAAAAGGCATGCAAAAGGACAGCAGCTGCACGCAGGGCCACAATGGGTACACCACATACGCATGCACACCTGCGCATGTCATGCCAGGTTTGTGTGGCACACGTAGCTAGTCCTTAGCTGGGCTAGTCCTTACCTGGGCTGGGCGTTATACAGCCACGGATTTGATAGGTCACAAGCGTTACTCTCACATGGCGATTTGTGGCAGCCATGTATTTCCGAGGACGTCTGTGTCACACGCATCACACGTATGTACAACGGCATGGTCTAGCGGCTGCCTGTCGGGCAGGAGTCCCACCTGTTTGCATGCACAACTGGCTTCCAGCACTAACGATGCCGCACGCCGTCCTCATAATTGTGTGAACCTGTTTTGCTACACACCGTCGATTGACTGCTGGTGTTACTACACTGTTGGCTGCATGCAGTGGGACGCAGACCACCACTCGCACAACTTTGACGTAACAAAAGGGCCCATCTCTGTCCAATGGTTCAGGAACGGGCTCACAAACATTTGCTACAATGCGCTAGACAGGTGTGTTTGGGAGGCTCACACAGGCGGGCAGCACATGACGTGGCACTTGGCATGAATGACCGAATGCCCCTGTGTGTTGCACGGGCCAGAATACCATGTGGACTGGGCATGGGCATGGGCAGGCGACTGGTGCATGGGGCAGATAATGAGGTGGTGAACGTGCTGCATCGCTACGTTAGAATCAGCTGGTTTTGCTCCTCAAGGCAGATCAGCAGTATGGCTCAGATTAGTGCAGTCACCCTCAGCCACCATGCAGTAAGTGAGGCATGTCCTGCGCGCAGGCACGTGTCTGCCGGCCATGGGTCCCAGCCCTGCCTCTTATTCGAGGGCAACGAGCCTGACAGGGAGAAGATGCTCACCTACAAGGAAGTGCTGGATGAAGTGTGCAGACTGGTGAGTGCGGCAGCGGCTGAAGGGAGGCAGGGATGCGCCATGAAAATCACCAGGTCCAGGCATGGCTGAGCATGCACACCATGAGCATGTGGCATTGTGCAGTTGAGTGGGCATGCAGCCCAGTGGTGAGTGGGGCCAAGAAAGCAGGCAAGGCAGGCAGGCACCACGACCATGTGGACCAGGCATGGCTGAACATATAGAACATGGACTTGTTGGCTTGTACGTCATGAACAGTTTGGTTGACATGCAGCCCAAGCTAGCCAGTTCGATCTTGCGGCGACCGTCTGATGGCAGTTCGTACTTGAATTGGGAAAGGCTGGGAGGTATGGATGATTGTGGCAGTCTGCATGGAAGCAATGAGCGAAGAAGGGCCAGGCTTTTTCTGGCCCTGCAAGCTAATCATCCCCACCGTGTACTGGCAGAACACGGTGGGGATAGCGAGCTGGTGCTTTCAACATTCACAGCAAGCCCAGCAATATGTATCAAGCACCCATATGTTTCCAAAGCAGCGGGTTGTGCATGCTACTGTTTGCAGACCAACTGGTTGAAGGCCAACGGCGTGAAGAAGGGCGACGCCGTGTCCATCTACATGCCCATGCTCATGGAGTTGCCCATGGCCATGCTGGCATGCGCGCGCATAGGCGCTGTGCACACAGTGGTGTTTGGGGGCTTCAGCGCGGAGGCGCTAGCAGGCGAGTCAGATGCATCAACACCACACGTTATGCATTGCTCATGACGTGTAACCAAATAGTGCGCGCTCTGCCATATGGTTCAATTGATCAACAACACATGTCATGCATGCATTGCTCATGACATGTAGCAAGTGGCACATGCTTTGCCATGAGGTTATCTCTCACAACACGTGTATGCTTTGTGTGCACGTGTCATGCTTGGTTGAGTGAAGCTCATGATCGTGGACAGCCCCTGTTGAACACATGGCAGCTGTTTTCCAATTCCACGTTTGCTTGCTCAAACCAGTGTATCTGCGCTTCCACTTCCTCCCAGTTCAGGGCCCAGATTGGTTTTGTTGCCCGCTTTCCTGTCTCCTTACAACATGTTGTGTTGTGTTGATGTTTGTCCTGCGCTCAGGTCGCATCCTGGACTGCAATTCGCGCGTGCTGCTAACGTGCAGCGGGGTCATGCGCGGCACCAAGGCGCTCAACCTCAAGGCGATCGCAGACAAGGCATGCACCATGGCCTCTGAAAAGGGATTCATTGTGGGTGACATGCCAAAATGGTGTGGTTAAGGAGACATTCAAATCAGTAGGCATAGCCCAGCGGCAACGGAATCCATGCTTCTAGACAAGCAGGAGTACGGTTGTATGCTTGTAGAGGCAGCTGTTTGTTGTGAAGCTGCACAGTAGCCTGCCGGATATCATATTTGAACATGCTTGACTTCTGAACAAGCAGAGTGACTCAGTGTGACAAAACTGTTCGTACAGGTGCATGTAACATGTGCTTACACTTGAGGCAGGTTCTTACCACGGCAAGCCTCTTTGCTAGCTTCTAGCATCACAACTCCCATTACTGCCCCTAAAGACAAATAAAAAAATGCTTTCTTCAGTTTGTATTTCACTTTGCCGTTGTCTCCCTGACAGGTTGACACCGTGCTTTGCTACGAGAATGACAACGCGCAGCCCGCAGCCGACACGCCCTGGACGCCCTGGCGCGACCACTGGTGGCAGAGCGAGGTGGCGGTGCAGCCCCCCACGTGTGAGGTGGAGTGGGTGGGTGCGGAGCACCCGCTGTTCCTGCTGTACACGAGCGGATCCACGGGTGGGTGCTCAGGTCAAGACTTGTGCTGGTGGTCCAGTGCTTGCCCTCCCGCTCTTGCCCCTGCTGAGCAGTACTCGCCGGACTGAAGGTCATGTAACAACAACCACACCAGGGGAGCATGGCAGAGAACTGGCTGTGGGAGTGGAAAGCGTGGATGGGAACATGCGTCGAGGTGACAGGCACAGGCTCAGACCTAGACTGATCTTGTGACTTGCCGAAGCTTGATGGCGCTGGAGTCATTCATCCATGCATGCAGCATTAAAGTCATGTGCCAACCAGTGTTCCGACTTTCATTTTGGCAATGCCTATTTTGGGATCTCAGGTTTGACATTGACCGTCTCGGGCCTAGGTTTGGGATTGCACATTACAAGCAGCCGGGGGCTCCGCCCTCCAGGACCCCAGGCTGTGTGTTTAACGCATACCAAGTGCTTGGTGAGATCAAGCACTTAGTAAGTGCTCAGTAAGTTGGTGGGCTCAAGCGCCACAACCAAACGTGTCTAAGTGTCTGGTCAGAGGGTCAGCAGCAAAGCCCTCAATCTGGTCAGAAGTCAGAGCTGCAAAAGTTTAGTCCACTATCAGCCAAAGTGCTTATGTAGTTGTTCTCTGCACTGTTGAATGCTCATGCAATCCTAAGCAATGGCATAGCGGTCCCGGACACATTGCGTCCCAGCTATCGATTGCTGCCTTGCTTTGGTCTGGACCCCTGGGTGCGCAAATCTGGGCCCACTCACCTCACTTTAGGTTCGCAAGTTCGCATTATCGCGGATTCTGGAACACTGGCACCGGTTGGATAAAGGGTCCACAGCAATTCTACATACTGCAGGATAAGTACTAGAGACCTCTTGAAAGCACAGAAGTCGCCACCGCACGAGCAAGCTGACTTGGGATAAAGACTTGCATCATGGAGCAGTCCGTTTTGCCAAAGAGCCGCAAAGATAATTCGACGCGTGGATAGCGTAATGGAATTTGGTCGTGCTTGCTACTTTTCAAGATGTTTGTCGTGAGGTGCTTGGTAAGTCAACAGCACTACAGTCGCATTGTGATTTGCAAGGCGTTCTTTGTGTGTGCGTGTGCGGCTGCAGGGAAGCCCAAGGGCGTGCTGCACAGTACGGGCGGATACATGGTGGGGAACTGGGGCTGACTGAGAAGTCCTCATTTACACTCAATGCTGGACTGGTTTGTGCTCTTTCTGCTGCATAGCATGAGGCAGGATCACCGCATACGGCCACCGTGGCCGTCCCTCTAATCCATTCAAGCAGAAACGGGCAAGCTTGTTTGGCCGTTTTGTGCAGTTTCAGGCGTAATTTACACAAATGAAAATGGCGAAAATTGCTTGTAATCTGAACAACAGCGTCAACAGTGCCGAACCACGTGGCACTTGTCGGTTTCTAGCCTGTCCAGGAGACGACGTATACGCATACGTGTACGGCGCCAAATATGCCATGATGAATCATTTGAAGCTACCTCTGCCTACGTCGCCTCATGCTCGGGGTCCTCCTTCTCAATAGATAAGCCTGTGACCAATTTGGATGACATGCCGAAACTGTACATGCCCTGCATTAGGTGCAATTGTTGGACTGACTTTGCTTTCACCAGCACCGGCAGGCGTCTCATCCTGGTGGTTGCCCTTGCATGTGCTGGCAGGTGTACGCCTCCACCACCACCAAGCATGTATTCCAGCTCCAGCCCGGCGACATCTGGTGGTGCACTGCGGATTGCGGGTGGATCACTGGGCACAGGTGGGCACAGTTCAACGCCACTGTGTAGTACTCATCAGCAGCAGCACTACATGACATTGCCAAATAGTAACGGACAACCGGTAGCAGAGAGCAGCTGAGCACAGATGATCAAGAAGTACCGCCGGCGGGGGGAGAAGCGCACTGCCAAGTCAAGCATTCCTGGCAGCTCATCAGCTCGAAACAGTCAGCTGACTTGGCAATGGCCAAAGCAGTTTATGGCATGCAAGTGAGGGCACAGGCGACAAAGCGCGTTGTGCACCGCGTAGCATCCCAGGCACATTCGTGCACTGCTACATTATGCTGAGTTGAACTGCTACACTAAGTCTGTGTGCCCACAGGGGGATGCGTACCGCTACACTAAATCCTTAGTACCACTGTCGCAGTATGTCAATATCATACTATGCATGTGATATGCAGTACTATTCTTATCCTCATGTACAATTACATTCATGCATTACTGAGTCCAACAATTGATTATTTGTATTGTCCGTTCCACGTTTGCCATGTCCCGCAGTTACCTCACGTACGGGCCCCTGATCAACCGCGCCACCAGTGTTGTGTTTGAGGGCATCCCCACACACCCCACACCCGCACGCTGCTGGGAGGTCATAGACAAGTACAAGGTGTGGTCCAGGGACGGGACCTGTGTGGGTCACTCCTGTGCCCTTGCCGGTTCTGCACTCAGCTGATGCTCTGGCCTGAAGTGCATGGTGAGATAATCATCGTCCTCGCATGCAGCATGCGCTGGCCCGCATTCCCACCATCATGTTCCTCATGGGCGGCCTCCCTGCGGGTGACTTGTTATGTACTCACACATGGATGACTGGCTGCACCCTTGGCGTCTTTAGTCCGCTTTCAACCCTTGCATGTGCCAGTCATCGCATCCCTGCCATCGAGTCTTGCTGGTTCTGCTTCACTCCTTGCAGGTGAAGCAGTTCTACACCGCGCCCACCGCCATTCGGTCCCTGATGGCCAAGGGCGACGAGTGGGTCAAGGCAACCAGCAGACAGTCACTGCAGGTGCGTGTGGAAAGGAAGAAACAAGGGCTGGGCATGCGCTGAAATCCACACTGGGTGCCAGGGCCTAGGCACCTGGGGCTCAACCCCACAGAGGGGGCACTACGTTTTCCATCAGGATTGCTGCACGCACGTGCACAGACATGCCGCATACCCCACCAGGCACCGCACCAGGCGGGGTGGCTGCCACCCCAGCTGCATGACGGCTGCTTTTCTAGCATGCGCTTATCTGGTGGTCAATCATCAGCCGTGTTTGTATGTTTGTCCGTCACAATGTTGTCCAAATCTTGTATTCACGACCATTCAGATTCTTGGCAGTGTGGGCGAGCCCATCAACCCCGAGGCCTGGCGCTGGTACTACGAAGTCGTGGGCGAGAAGCGCTGCCCCATCATGGACACGTGGTGGCAGACAGAAACGGGCGGTCACATGATCACACCGCTGGCGGGCGCATGGCCAGAAAAACCGGGCTCGGCTACACTGCCCTTCTTTGGTACGTGAACGTTCGGACTGGGACTCAGCAGTGTGTTGGTACTGTCAAACGGTGCTCATCTCACGAACCTTGCTCTAGGATTGTTCCTGAAATTCAGAGTCATATCAAGGTCAGTGCTCGTACGCGGCACATAATCAGCTCAACGAAATCACGGAATGGGCTTCTGCAAGTATCCAGCATGTGACAGGCTCCAATCCCACATTCTTGCTTGTACAGTCCTTACCCATCCAATCATGACACCCTCATGCCAATCCTCTCCTACACTCCATGGCCCTCGCCTCTTGCACGACGTCTGGGTCATCATTACCAGCCCCGCATGGCCAGTTCTGATCCCATGGCAATCCTGTCCTACTTCCCTTCGCTCTGCCTGACCCCGGTCTCTCGTGTGGGTGTGTTGGCCAGGCGTCCAGCCCGTGATAGTGGACGACAAGGGCACAGAGCTCCAGGGAGCCTGTGAGGGCCTGCTCATGATCAAGGCGCCCTGGCCATCCACACTCAGGACTGTGTACGGGGACCACCAGAGATACGAAGAAAACTACTTTAAACCATTCCCGGGATACTACTTCACAGGTGACTGAAGACTGCCACAGCTACATGCGACACCTCATTCTGGCTTGCACCGAATACCAGACAGGCTACCCATGCAGTGCAAGGAATTGAGCCTGAGGCTATTTCCAATAACAACACTCCTGTTGTCCATTCAATGCCAATGGTCTCAGGCGTGAGATGGTCAGCATTTACCAGTGCCAATGTTATGCTTCCTTCATGCACGCTCTCGCTAGCACATTAAGTCACTGCCTGTCCATGCATCATACACCCTCACGCCTGCATGACCTCATGTGTGTCTTATGCAGGTGACGGCGCGCGGCGTGACGAGGACGGTTACTACTGGATCACTGGGCGCGTGGATGACGTCATCAACGTCAGCGGTCACCGCATCGGGACGGCCGAGGTGGAGAGTGCGCTGGTGGCACACCCCACGTGCGCTGAGGCAGCCGTGGTGGGGTACGACCACCCCATCAAGGTAGGAAGGCCCACAGACTGTGCGTGCGTGTGTGTGCGTGTGAGAGAGAGAGAGAAAAAGAGAGAGAGATAGGGAGAAAGTAGGTCTTGAGGTCAAGCGAATGCCAGGGATATCGATGCGCCACTGATTGAGTTGTTCCATGGCCATGGTTGAAATGGTCATCTGCCATGACGGTACACCTAAAGGCCTACTTGTCTGGTGTCAACTTTGCCAGACGCTTGCCCGCCAGTACCCTCTTGCTTTGAGTTATGGAGTGCCCAGCTTGGTGGGCAAGTCAGTCAGCGCACAAACGCTTTTCTCACAGCATCAGACACGGCAGCGTTGCCCAGCATGACGTCGCCCACAACTGCAGGTGGTTTATGGCCGTCTTTATCATCTCCCATCCTACTGCCTTGTGGGCAGCATGGTTGAAACAGACAGCTGACATCCAGTTGCTTGTTGTCCTGCCCTTCAGGGTCAGGGTATCTATGCGTACGTGACCCTCATGGAGGGGCAGGACTACACTGATGACACACGCAAAGCGCTCATCAACAACGTCAGGAGCATCATTGGGGCCTTTGCAGCCCCCGACGTGATCCACTGGGTGAGAGGCGACCTGTGTGTGACACAGGCGCAGGGACCATTGCTGTTACCCTGTTTTGTTGGCTAACAAGGCGGAGCATTTGTGAGGCCCTAGATGCAACTGTGTTCGGAAGCGTTCGCAAGGGTCAAGACAACAGAGGTTCCCGCTGCGGGGTCACAGCCTAGATTATTGATGTGCACTTGCATCAGTGGCGTGTGCACTTTTGACATGAGGCAGAGTTGAGCCTTGTAACCGTGTGTTGACGGTTCTGCAACGCTCTCCCTTTTCTGCCACCATATGTAGAAGCCCAAGGTGTCATGGATGACTGCTATCCTGAGGAAGGCTTGTCTGGCCACTGATGAATAGCATGTGCTTGCCTGCCCAGGCGCCCGGGTTGCCCAAAACACGCAGTGGTAAGATCATGCGGCGTGTGCTGCGGAAGATTGCCACAAAAGAGGAGGACCAGCTGGGGGACATTTCCACCCTGGCAGATCCCAGTGAGTGATTTGGTTGGGTGGAACGGGTACAGGTCAAGAAGCGGCACAGGTTTGCAGGCGTCGAAAACAGCGAGGAACGGACGTCCTTTGACTATGGAAGCTGAAACTTGAGCTTGGTCTTCGGGGCTGATCAGAAGTCGCAAAGTTCATTAGTAGTTGAGTGCTCGTGGGTACACACAGGAGACCCTGTCGGCTGCACACTGTGGCAGTTTCATGTAACGTTTGTGCACGTGCCTGTTGCGTGTCTTGCAGGTGTTGTGATGCAGTTGGTAGAGCTGCGAGGGAAATGAGGAAGGCACTGACTTATCTTCAATGCATGTTGACTGGGGCAGATTTGTCAGGAACACCCCTTGTGTCAGCCCACGTTCAACAAGCAAGCCAAGCGCTGCGCTGGGCTCATTGCTCTGAGCTGCGGCCTCAACTTGTCCATGGCCTGGTCCTAGCCACAGGGTGCCCAGACGGCCTGTCCTTGGCCTGGGGCGGTTCATGAGCAGTATCGCTGCGCCGCTACGGTTCAGGTTTCACAGTCTGCTCATCACGATCATATGTGGCATAGGTTTGCTGTGGAATTGGAGGCGCAACGCGCGTGGGCATAGGAGACTCTGATGCATGTTGCGGCCGTGGTCAGGGGTCCTGAAGCACTGCTGGGCACTCTACCGACTGAGCCCAGTCTGGTTGGCGAGCTGATCCCTGCAACAAGTGGGTGTGCAACTGACCTACGATTCATTTGTGGGTCATGTGCGTGCGCTGCCAAATCTTGACACGGTGATGGTGCCGTGCACCGGCCAGGCAGCTGACGGACGCGTTTCTTTGTTATGCTTGCTTTGGTTCGCAAGGCACAGTGTCATGGTAATGGCGTGCACTACTCGGAGTCACAAGTGAATATAAACGTGGCTAAATCATGCCTCAATCTATACTGCCCTGGGTTCTTACTTACGTACAGGAAAAAGACGCTAGTGCTCTGCTTACACCAAGCAATGAATTTTGCTTGAAAAGGAGTGACGCTGGTAGGCCCTGGAAAAAAAAAGAAGTTTGCCAGTTCTGGGACAATTTGTGTGAATTGGTCTGTATTACCGCCAGCAACCATTGTGTGTCAGTA
>QAXH01000697.1:270-14612 GCA_004335635.1 Chloromonas sp. AAM2 | reverse complement strand
TCAGAACCTGCGATTAATCGTTCCAGGCCACCACCACCACCACCACCACCCAACCCTACCCGCCACCCAGGGCCTGTGCGCCGCGCCGGGTAGGTCTTTGCTGACGCGCTAGTCACTGCGTTGCGCAGAGCTAATGTTCCTGGCGCAAGTCAAGATGCGCAATGCACACAGTTGAGCCCTTTGTTTAGGATGAGCCTTAGTCTGACTTTCCATCACACCAGGGCATTTTGCAGGCCACCCATGGAAGGAAGCCATCTCGACCTGCCTGTTGGGTCGCCATGTAAGTCCAAAAACTGACTGGCTATCACACTGCGCTCAGGAGTGCAGTCTAGGGCCGCATGGTCGTCCAGCATGGCTCCACCCCATGTAAATCATGCTAGGCGATGCATCACGCTGTCCGAGCAGCCACTTACCTCCAGAGCTTTTCATAAGACCTGGTGAGGCTGTTCTGCTCTCAAGCTTCTCTGCATGGCGCGCGATTTGCATGTCACAGGTGACCTGAGCAGTGAGGCTGAGGAGCTGGAAGATGAACTGGACAGCTACTTGAGCGTGGGGGAAGCAAGTGCTAGCGAGGTGGGATATGCCCACGGCCTGAAACAGGGCGTGTTGGTGCGCCGCCTGTTTGACATTACATGAATTGAGGGACATACCCCCTGGGGGGAGGTTCTATAGAAAATGACCTTAGGTGGGTTAGGTGGGAGTGGGTATCTCTGAACCACTTGTACGCATGCTAACGGTGTAAGAAGCTCGAATCCAAGGCTTCAGGTTATTCTGAGATGGTTGACTGGGTGGTATAAAAGTCCTCCGCAAGGCCCGAGCTACTGTTTCGACCTTTTTGAGTATTTCTTGTTGTACGGCTCCATCACAACGAATTCAAGGCTTTTGAAGATGTGGCTGGTTGCAGCTTGTCAAGAGCTATCCAAAACCACTTTCATTTCCTTGGGGTGGTTTGTTATGGGCTGGGGAAGTGTCAGAGGGTGCCGGCGCTGGCGTGGCTTGCGTCACATGCGGCGCCAGGCTGCAGGTCACTCAAGCACCGATCCAAAGCCGGATGCAGAGCGGATTGTGCTTGCATACCTTGGAAGTGAAGTTTACCTTTGGCATGCCCCCATGGCCTGTGACATGGGTGGCGGTTAGAGTTCGGTTAGGGCCGGCTGGGCTTTGATGACCCATAAGTGGGGCATTGTTTAAGTGAAGTATGCAACTAAGTTGTCCAGGGGAGAGGCCTTGGCGAGAGCTGTCGATTGAGCCCCTTTTCAGTAATTCTGACCCGTTTCTGGGTGGTTTCCAAAATTGGTCCTATTTTTGAAAGTCCGAGGCCGTTTTGTGTGCTAGGGTCGTGGTCTTTCAAAAACCCCCTCCCCCTGCATACCCTCAAATATTTTACTTGGTTTCAACAATCGGCAGTAACAATCAACATTAACATGAACAGGTCATCAACCTTTTCAACGTTAATGAATGTTAGCTGGGACTCCCAGTAACACTTAGCTTCGCGCCCTATACATGTTGCATTTGTCTCTCAACAGGTAGTGCACAGCAGTTCGTACATTGTCCCGTGTGAAGGACCTGTGTGGCTCCACAAGTGCTACCGATTTATCTGCAGCAAGACAAGCTAGTGAGTCGAAGACGTTTGGGCATGTTGTCGCTTCCAAGAGCCACCACAGGGTTGAGGTCACCTGAATTCAGTCAGCTACAGAATTTCAAAGGTCGCATACCTTACCCTTGGTGTGACTGAAGACTCTGCGTGGGCTACAGGAGCAAAAATAGCTGCATGCGTCGTAAGCAACATGGTGAACATCCAGCCAGAACAGGTCCAGCAGCGGAACTTAATGCCATGCATGATGAATATTATATAAAGTTACACCAGTGCACGCATCAGACAACAAACTCAGCCACTCCGTTACTCTGAGATGGCCGAGTCACTCTGTGCTGTAGAATGACGGCAAAATGTTATGAAGACTACACTCTGTTACATCCCAGGCTCCTGCCGCTCCACTTTTTCAAGGCATGAGTTTTTGGCTGGTGAGACAAGTTTGTGACTTGCGTTGTTGCTTGGGTATTATTGCTGCTGTTCAGTTCCCAACGTTGCCAGTGCCATGCACTGTGCGAGTTCAGTGATCTGCCACCCACATGCAGGTTGTCTACGTGCGAGAGTATGTGTACGTGTGGCCAAGCCGTCACCACCGCATTCCGGGCCGTTTGTCACTTGTCAAGCAGCATTGCGTGCTGTTCATGGCATGGTGCGTGGAGAGAAAAGGCAGCAAAAGAGTGCCTGTGCAAGTCCATGCAGCTTGCTGTTGGCGCCAGGCCAGCTGTCCTGAGCCACGAGTCAGGGCAGCCCAGGGGTTTGAGAGAGGTTAGGCCAACTGACTCAACTGGTATCTACTCTGAGGCTTCATTTGTACACGTGGTTGAGCTCGGCATTGGCTACTTGCCACCCGTAGGTTGCCATACGGCTCTGGTGTTTTGCAAGAAGATGGCAGTTTTCAGGCGGATTCTGGCAGCAGCACGACACCAGATGGACCTGCTACAGGTAGGGAAGCGTTAGGCAGTGCATACACGTACGCCTGTAAGCTGCCATGCGCCCATGTCTGTTAGCACCCTTGGACTTGCCTGCCAGAATGCGCACTATGAGAGCACAGCGACGTGCCAGCTGCGCAAGTCATCCTGGCAGCCAGCTGCTGCTTACCACCTGATCCCTTGCACACGGCACATGCCACCAGCAGCGCGGCAGCCTTGGTATCATACAGCTCCCAACCCACCATCGCGATTGCTGACATAGAGAACAGGGTATATAGGGCTAGGTCAAACACTGGGAAGTGTCCGCAAGGACATCTGTTAAAATTGGAACGATACAGAGAAGATTAGCATGGCCCCTGCGCAAGGATGACATGAGTATTCGAGAAATGGTCCAAATTATTTTGGTTCTTCCGGCCTCAACAACACCGTCTGTCCGGCCTAGTCCTTCACGGCGACGCCACCCTATACCCTGTTTTGAATGCACCGAACACGCAGCTAGTACACGACTCGCCTGGCGAATTGTTGGCTGCACGAAGCCACGACGTTCCACATGTCATTTCGCACAGTCGCAACAGACACACATGAACGGCCCACAGAATTGTTCATTAACGTTCAATAGCCAGCATGAGCCTGTCAAGGGTAGTTCTCGATCTACAAACCTTAGTTGAATTTGGGACCTGGACATGGACCTGCTTTAGACATGCAGAACCCCTACGGCTTTGATGCAACGTGCTAGTCGCCTGCAGCCAGTCGCAAGTGTTACATGCTGAATTGAAGCCTACCACTGCCCCTGCCTGCGTTGTGGCCATGCAGACAGCAGCTTGTACGCCATCCACCCTTTCCCCTTGTCAGAGGTCCGCCTGCTCCGAGCGCATACGCCATACATGGGCCCGCATCGGCTGGATGTGACTTTGATCTCTGGGCTGACCCTTGCTCCGCTGCACATGCCAGCTCAGGCCATTCACACCCTGCTGCAGGTCATTAAACAGGTGGGCATGGGAAGCTGCGTAGCAAGCCTGCAGTGTCTGAGGCATGAGGCTGCACCACTCATGTTAAAGTGCCCCGCCTTTTCCAAAGCACACCGCGCTGTCATGCACGCGCACCCATGCTTGGTTCCTGCTTCCTGCAGCATGTGGCCCTGGTTGCTTCCGCCACGACCAAGGGCACGTGGCTGGTGAATGAGGTGGCCGACCCGCTGATCCGCTCCCTGTCTGCCCTGGACCTCGGGGATGTGCTGCTGGGCGGGCCGCCCAGGGGCGGGGCGCAGCTCACGTGGGCACCGCCCGCTCCGCCACCCGCAGCCATACCACAGCCGGTGGGTTGCTGAGGGCCTGTGCATGCAAACCAAGGAGGCAGCCGGTGACCAATACGAATACCTCGCCACGAAAACACTTGCCAAGCAGCATTTGTGAGAAAGGGAGGGCTATGTGCGTGGATGAACAGATTGAGGTTGGCATGTGTAAACTGAGTGCTTGAGTGTGTGTCAGCATCTAACTCAATGTGGTCTATTTTTAAAAGGGTCCTGTCGTGTACAAATTTGCGTAGCAGATTGAACCCTTGGCTATATTTTCATGTTAATGGACTGTGCCTGTGCAGCCTGCCATGGCAAGCACATGGGCCAGCTGGGTGGGACAAACAGAAACCGTCTGGGACGTGTTCAGTGTGGAGCAAGGCACAGGGCTGCTAGCGGTGTCAGACGCAGCTCGCGGGAATGCCGATGCCAATGCAGCCGCGCATCTGAACACACCTGGTCTGGCAGGCGTGGGCCGGGCTGCATGGCATGCCTTGTCAACCGGCCTGTCCCGGCTGATGGCTGAATTTCCCAACGGCAGTTTCCAAGTAGGCCTGGGGTATCCCATTGAGGAAGGTGAAGAGGGGCCAGATGCGACCCTGGGTCAAGTCGATGGTGGTAATGACGGTGCAAGTGTCCCGCCCCGCCGTGCCAGTGGCATCGGGATGGGTGGCAGCGGGCTCGTTAGCTGGCAAGCAGCTGATGGATTGGGCTCGGGCCGGCGGGCAGCGAGTGCGGCATGCATGGCGGTGGGCACCCTTGCACACTGTGGCGCTGTAAGCCCCGGCTCATCCCCGCCAGCCCCACGCACCGCCACACCACTACAGAAGCAGCCTGCTCCCGGTCTTGGTGCCCTGGCCAGCTCACCCGCTGCTCACCGCACCCAACCGAACTCCCGCTCATCCCATGCCCCATCCACCATCCCATTGGACAGTCCTGTCCTCGGTTTGGATGTCCCCGCGCCCGAGCCCACTGGTGCCATCTCGCCGCCCTCAAGCGACTGCAGTGCCACGTGTGTGGAGGAGGGCTATGAAATGGTTGAGCGCAGCATACAGACGTTACGCGATGCGCACCTGCGAGTGCCTGCTCTGCCACCACTGACAGAGGACGATCTGCAGGCGATGATGGATGCAGGTAAGCACGTGGTCATCAGGGGTCGGTGGTAGAGAGCAGGCATGACATCCGTGTAAGGTGATGCGAGGCAAAGGATAACTAGCAGGCACAACATGCCTGTTGTGTCGTTGGTCTTGGTGTGAAAGGAGCAAGTGCTGGTGCAGTCGTCCACGTGTGTTGTGACTTGAAGCAAAGGTCATGAGCAACGCACAGTGAGCCCGCCAATGTGTCCGCCATCCCCGCAACAATGATTAGGCGTGACACTCCTGGTGCGCACGTGTTGCAGAGGGGCGTGTGGGCCTGAGTCAGCTGCGTGAGCGCTGTTGGCAGTCAGGCCTGGAGGCGGGGGCAAGGCGTGCGGCCTGGCCGCTGCTGCTGGGCCTGCGCGCCCCGCATCACACCGCACAGGACCACCGTAATGCAGTGGCAGCAAGGTGATCGGCGGGACAGGAACACGCACAGGCCTGCCGCTTAGGATGTCATATTCGAACTGCTGGCCTGCTGTTTGCAGCCAAGCTGATGCAGGTTGTACTGTGCTGCTCAGGCACTGATGCTGTCAAAAATGCACTGCTAGCTTGCAATTAGAAGATGACAAACCACTTTTTTCTTGGTCACCCAGTTTCACTTGCATACCAGACCAGCTCCTCAAGTCCTTACGATGTCACACAAGCCCATGGTGCCCTGGCTGCTGCCGCAGGCGCAATGCATACACGTCGTTGTGTCATCAGTGGCAGGCGCGCATCCGCGACCAGGCCCCGGACCAGGACCGCGACTGGTGGGAGTCATGCTCCCGCATAGACAAGGACGTGGGACGCACGGACCGGGCCCACCCCGCCTTCGCCGCCGAGGGGTGTGCAGCGGCCAAGGCGCTGCGGCGCATACTGCTGTCGTACGTCACACAGCCAGGGGCAAGGGACTATTGCCAGGTAAAGGGTTGGTGTAGAGAAGCAGCAACGGGAGATCGTTGACGTGCAGGGTGCTTGAAAGCCATATGTAATGGACGCAGTTCGTTAACTCAGGGACTACTGCCAGGTACAAGGTTGGGCAGCGCTGGGGCAAGGCCAAGCATGGTTGAAATGCACGTGTGCAGTTATGCCATGTCAGGCCTGCACATGTCGATCCAGGGTTGACGTTCACGTATTGGAAGGCATGCGCTCATCCTGCTCCAGTCGATTTTACGCACCGGTTTCCTTCATGCATTCATCCCGTGCCGGTCATTTCGTGCTCTACACTCTGCTCTTATGAAGGTTCGTCCTTGTGTCCTTTTGCTTTTGGCTGCTGCGTTGTGTTGACGTTCGCACCCGCGCCTGTGTTTTTGACCCCAGGGCATGAGTGACCTTGCTGCGCCGCTGCTGGTTGTGATGGCGGATGAATCCGAGGCCTTTGCTGCCTTCAACGTGCTCATGGACCGCATGGGGCCAAACTTCGACGCGGAGCAGCAGGGCATGCATGCACAGCTGGCGGCACTTAAGAGGATCATACAGGTCAGCACACATGGTCTTTGTTACTATGCTTTACTTTCCAATGTGGCAGTTACTATGCGAGTCAGTCTTTTCAACGGCTTCTGCCCTGGGTCAGGGTGCCCAGTGTGTGAATTGTACCACCAAGGTCATGTGGTGATCAGGCCCTGCCGGCGTGTGCGCCACACATTGATAAAGTCATGCAGTGTTCTTGTTTGCGGAACCTACGTTGCCTGTCTGCCGCTGTGTTGCCTGCAGCTGGTGGATCCTCCATTGCATTCCCATTTCGAGGCCACTGATTGTCTGTCTTATTTCTATTGCTTCCGGTGGTTGCTGATCAACTTCAAGCGAGAGTTCAAGTGAGTCCAGGGTGATCAATGTGGGGTGCAAGTCAGAAACTGTCAAGCTGTTGAAGAGATGATGCAGCAGGAAGCTGGCGGCATGTATCTGATGTTGCTGGTATCCGTGTGGAGATTTAGTTGTCAGCACCCGGTCAGTCGGTTGTATCCTGGTCCCCGACAATGTTTGTCAGTGTGCTGGCACCTGAGCTGTGTGTTAGGTTTGTCCGTCTGCTGGCAAGGGTTGAGCTGGCATGTGGTTTGCGCCTTGAGTTGCGGTTTTGATGTAGTTTTCTCCACTATTCGGTCTGCTGCCTTGCCTGCTCCAGGTACGATGAGGTCCTGCAGCTGTGGGAGGCTCTGTGGTGTGCGCCCGCCAGCGGCCACATGCACCTGTACCTGGCCGCCGCAGTGCTGGTGCACCACCGCAAGGCCATCATGACGCAGGCAAGTCAAAAGGGTGACAAGCCAGCAGGGCTGAAGCTCTGCACGACCCTGGGCCAAGTTGACTGCCCCGAAATGCAACCAGATTGCACCAGGTGGTCAGAGGCATATTCGTCTGACACTGCATTGCTTTTACATTACACTCGGCCTTAGTCGACTCTGTAAGCCTCTGAACAATGAGGCAGGGAGGAGAACCTGTGTGTACCACACAATTAGGCAAATTGATGTCCTCTGATACTGCTCTTTGCACCTTCTGTGCAGCACAATCACATGTGCTGCACATTTCAAGCATTCGACCCTCGCTGGCACGAGCATGCAGATGCACAGTCAGCAGCGCCTTTTTACACGACCAATAGGTTGGACGCTGCCCTTGCATGCTCACAGGTGCACGATTTTGACGACATGCTCAAGTTCTGCATCCACCTGTCAGGAGCGCTGGAGCTGCGGCCCCTGCTGCTGCTGGCCCAGGCCCTGGCCGCTTACGTGGGCACTGCAGCAGACGACGTGATGCCGCCACTGGCACCCGGCTGTCTGCAGCAAGCATTGAGCCCTAGGCCCAAGTCGGAGACAGGCACCCCGGCAAAGGGCCCTGCAGTGCGCATCCGCTGAGGGTGCTGCTATGTATTATGTACCAACACTGTGTAACTCTCTTGTAAGATATTGTAACAAAACTTTGCATGTGTGCGGGTTAGAGCAGTGGTACCTGAAGCCTGCAGCTGCGAGCGGTGCGTGAAGGCAGGGCATGCTGGTAGCGGCGTGGGATGGATGCATGGCGGAGCGGCCGCAGAGGGAAGGCGTACTGTGCAGGCAATCAGGGTGTTGAGGGCGTGCCACATGCACTGGTTCATGTTTCCTTACACGCATCAGAGGCCGCTTTACAGGCGCAGGTGGGCGTTGCATGTGGGTGGGCGTTGCACGTTGATGCACTGATCGGACGCCGATGCGAGTGACAAAGCGTGACTGTTGTAGTCGACTTGAACCCACCATTTGCAATTGCGGATGGCAGTAGCAAAACCTGTTAGCACGACCTGTTTCGCTCTATGTACACTATGGGACGGAACACAAAGCACCGTTTTGACTGAAGTTTAGCCGGCCATGCAATCTGGCATAATCACTGGCTGCATGTGGCCAAATCCACCACGTGCGCTGCAGAGTGTGTATACTACGTGCTGTGGAGTTCCGGCTGAGGTGTGCCTTTCTATGTTCTCATGGCCCCTGCCCTGCGATGTCAGCATGGCTTTTTTCTACATGCGCTGATGCTTAAGCGGTCATGTTTCTCCTGGCCTGTGTAGTTTGGCCTTTGTAGTTTGACGCCTGGGCAAAAGCAGCTGGTCAATCAAACTTGGATTGCACAGCAAACACCGTAAAAGAAGTTTGCCAGTTCTGGGACAATTTGTGAATGGTGCTCTGGAGCTGGGTGTGACGTGAGCTGATCTGTCGTGAACCAGTGTCATGCGAGACTGCGATGTGTTGATCCGCACCAAGTTTCACTGCCAACACTGTTGATGTTCCACATCACAACACTGGTTCCAGTGGTGCCACTGCAAATCGTCCCAGAACTGGCAAACATGTTTTTTGAGAGGTATTGTCTGATGTACTAGTTGAGGCTTATTTTGCGAGTTTGTGTGCTAGATGACATGCGATTTGATGCTTCCATCTATTGTTGAGATTGCTAGTATTACCAGGCTCATCGTCAATCTGGCTTATCAATTGTGATCTCAAGTACATTGTACCTTTGGGACTGTGCGAGTAAGCACGACTGATGTGGGCCAGTAGCACTTGTGACGTTGCTGTGGGCTTGATGCTGTGAGTGCAGTACATGCTGTGTTTCATGAGTGCGCGGCAGTGCCGACACAATTGAAGTGGAGGTGTGTGCAACTTAACCTGCTTGCAGCGCACTGCTCTTCGGCCAGCAGACCATCAAAGGCAATTGTGCTTCCCTCCTTGCCCCTCCCCAGGCCATGTAAACGCAGACAACAGGGTTTGGAACCCATTCCGCCAGGGGATCATTCCAACAAGGCCCTGACTTGACATACAAACCTGCATTGGACAGGCCATTGTTGACTTGCTGTATACGCGCCAAGTACTCAGCAAGCAAGGCTCACTATACTCGTCAAATGTCACACATGGCGGTCACTCTTGCCTTGATACTCCCTTAGTACAGCTTTGAAAGGGGTTGGGCATGCTGCATGGCATGCACCGTAGCAAGATGCTTCATAAGAGCTTTCGACCACCCAGTCTTCTGAGACATGAAGGGAAAAGAACGGCATTTGTGCCTGCCGCTCAGGCCGCCCAGGCCCCGGCAAGCGCTTCCCCGGCAAATAGTGCTCCGCCGATGACCTGTGTCGGATTGCCGCCCGAACTACGCAACGCTGGTGGCTTGCCAGTGCGCGATGCTGCCCAAGAAGTAAAGCTCGCCTTCTTTTCCAGCCTGAAAGCAGGTTTTTTGCCCACCAACCTTGACTACCCTGGGCTCAGGCTCCAAAACATGGACCCTCCAGTGAGTGTGTCAACCTTCATAGTGCCCATCATCGTCAAATGCAACAGGAGCAACAACCACACAGTACAGCTTTCGAGCAGTTCTCCGAAGTGTTGAAGACTGGATAGCAAACTATAGGCAGACCACCACTTGGTCATCACTTGGTGCATCGGGTCGCATCAATTGTCAGGCATGCATGTGCCATTCATGTATGCATGTATGCTTGTACGCTGTCATGCGCCCATGTCTGTTGGTTACCTTGATGTGCCGGGTGTGGGAGCACAGCGACATGCCAGCTGCGCAAGGCATCCTAGCAGCCAGCTGCTGCTTACCACCTGATGCCTTGCACAAGGCACATGCCACCAGCAGCGCGGCAGCCTTGGTATCATACAGCTCCCAACCCACCATCGCGATCGATGACTTAGACAACAGGGTATATAGTGCTAGGTCGAACGCTGAGAAGTGTCCGCAAGGACATCTGTTAAAATTGGAACGATACAGAGAAGATTAGCATGGCCCCTGCGCAAGGATGACATGAGTATTCGAGAAATGGTCCAAATTATTTTTTGTCTCCCGGCCTCGACAACACCGTCGTGTCACACCGGTCAATGCCTTCCCCATGCGCCAACCTGCAGATTTGACACACATATGCCCACAGTCAGATTGCGCGTGTTCTGCCACTCCTTCCGTGCATCATGGGTTCTCCGCTGCATACAGACATTACGAAATACAGCCAACTTGCCGTGGATCAGGAAAAGCTTGATGCGCTGTGTGTTCTGCCACTGCCCACAGGTCTTCACAGTGGATGACTTTGTCACTCCGGAGGTGTGCGATCAGCTCATGACGTCAGCATCAGCCAGTGGTCGCATGGCAACATCCCAAGTAAGGCATTGTGCCGGCATGTTGTATGCATCCAGCAGAAAAGAAGCACTGATCTGACCATGTACGTACCACTCCACGTACAGGCGTGCATAGGAGGTGGCTTACAGGACCAATGATGCTTGCAACAATGCTGCCACCTGTTTTCTGCAACAAGATTCCCTGCAGGAACAAAGCGCAGAGCTGACCATGCACATCTAGGTGCTGCGGCTGCGTTCAATATTTTCTGGCAACACATCAGGTTCAGTCCAGGGCTGTAACAAGTCCACTGACTAGCCACTCACTTGACAGCAGCAACCAATGCTGCTTTTACTGCTGATACCGCTTTCTTTGGTAGCTGCTGGTTCGGTTGACCTGAACAACCTGAAATCACACGACAGGACTCGTGGCCCGTTTTCCAACAGTGCATCGTGTATTGCCCCGCAGGTGGGCGGCCAGGGCCTGACCTCCCCCGAGGCTGTCAACATCCGCACCAGCCGCTCGCTGGCCCTGACGCAGGACGCGCTCGCCGCTGTGCCGGGGCTCAGTGAGGCGCTGGACCGGCTGCTGCAGGCAGCTAGCAACCTGTTCATGTTGGTGAGCGGGGGAACTGACCTGTCAACAGGGCACAAAAGCAGGGTACACGAACTGGTGATATGCGCTCAGGGGTGTTGTAACGGAGCAGGCAGCCAGCCCATGGGTTGCTGTGGCACACAGGAAGGGTACACTCATGTGGTGGTAGTGATGGTGGTTGTGATGAGCGCAAGGGTGTTGTGGCAAAGCAAGTAGCCAGTCCATGGCTGTGATCAGTGTGGAACAGCTGTTGGCGGTCGGCCACTTTGAATGCTGCTCTCTGGCTCTGCAGTGCCCTTCCTGTTGTCGTATTGAATTGCATAAACGCAAGCCCATGCACACACTCACCTGGGGTCGCTACTGAGCTTGCAGGCTGGTGAACAGCTGTCTCTTTTCAGCCCTTTCAATCAGCAGATGACAATGAGTACGTGACGAACACGTGTGCTTCAGGACCCGAGTGTTCTGCGCAAGACGCTCTTCACGCGGCCCCAGGCGGTGGGCTCAGTGCAGCCCGAGTTGCCCCAGGTGGCGCACTACCTGCCCGGGCAGCACTTCCTGGCGCACGAGGACGCATTTCCGCGCAGTGCTGCGCTCAGCAAGGTTAGTGTGTGGGCAAGAAGCAGGAAGGCTGGTTGTGCAAGAAGCAGGAAGGCTCGTACACGTACATGGCAACGGCTGGATGCTCAGTCATGCAACGGCTGAATGCTCTTGTCAATGCTACCCCGTTGGTGGCTGGCTTGGTCACCTTCCGGGCCGCCAGATCAATGAATGCGCATGGTCTTGCCCATTCGCAGAAACCTTTCTCCATAAGGGAATGCACCACAATTGACTAGCCATGGTCCGGAATAGCCAAAAGGCATCCAAATCATGTTTTTCAGGGGGTGACCTGTGACACTACACCACACAACCCAACACAAGCTGTACACGACCGCACAAGTGCATGGTATGACCCTGTGAGGTAACCCTCCTCTGGCTTGCAGGGCTACCAGCGGCGCGCCACGCTGCTTGTTTACTTGAACGATGTAGCTGAGGGCGGCTCCACACGCTTTGAGCACTTAGGCTTCGAGGTGCAGCCCAAGAGGGGCAAGGCACTGCTCTTCTTCCCCGCCTTCTCCGGTGGCATGCCGGATGCACGGTGGGTGCGCAGGATGGTATTCAGCAAGCCTGATCATAGATGAGACGAATGGGTTTGACAGTAGCGAGCATTGCGTAAACTCATCTGAGGGCCTTGGTGAGCCAGACAACACATGCAGATTGTAGGGCAGAAGGCAGACGATAGACAATCTGGTGTAGGGCAGGAGGCAGACGATAGACAATCTGGTGTCAAGGCTCTTTTGCTGGCTTCCTGACATTATCCTGACTGATGACACTGCCCGACTTCCCAACTCGTTCGCCGTGTGCATGTCAGGACCCTCCATACCGCAGTGGACGCCATCAGTGAGAAGTGGATTTTCCAGCTGTGGTTGTCCAGCGCCTTACCGCAACCCAAGCCACAACCGCCACCAACAAAGCCAGGGGGGAGGGCCTTCAAAAGCAAGAAGAAAAGATGAAGTATGGATGTAGGGCAGGAGACTCTTTATCTGTTCTATCAAACTGTATTAAGAACTTTACTCAGGTGCCATGCGTGTGAGCCTGTGAGCTCTGTGAGCCTGTTGTAAGATGAACTACTGCTGGCTGTACTTCGTCCTGCACAGATCAAGGATTAAATCATCATGACCGGCAAGCATACTTAGCAGATACACGTAGTCTCTGTGTGAAGGAGAAACGGAAAGCGTCCACTGCACTACCATACAGTGATTGGCCGCTGCCACCCCCGAGCATATACATATCCTGCCCTGACGCATAGCTGAGGTCTGCGATGTGGATGTACTGGTTCTGCACGTAAAGAGTGCTGAGAGCGGGAGCGGCTGCTGGCGATGGGCAAATTAGATCTCACGCATGGTGCTCCTGGTGCTGCATGTTGCATGAGCGATTAAACTTTCAGACACGGGTTTCCAGGCACACTGGTGGATGGCCCGCAACAAGACTTGGGAGGTAGTGTCAACCTCTCGGGCAACGCTGCTAACTAGGTCCTGATGATGGTAAGGCTTGAAAGCTGACATTTGGATTGCCTGCTTTGGTTCGTCAACGGTCGGTCCAAGTCCTTAAACACCAACAAGTGCTTGCAAATGCTGAGACGGCAGGCCAGCAGAGCCAAGGCATCCCAGCAGCTGCATATTTTGGCATGCCAGAACGTGGCATGATTGTTTCGCAATGTCTCAAGCCACAGCTGCTGATCGTACGCAACAAGCTCACAAAAGCAGGGAGTTGAGGCTGTGGTGGCACGCCAAGGAATTCCTTGGATGCCTTCAAAGGCATCAGAAAACGTTGAGAGGCAATAGCCAAAAAGCAGTAGCTAGAGTTGCAAATATATGCGCAGAAATCAAAAGCGGGCCAATCTGGGCATAGAAAGGCGTTTGCAAGTCAACAAATTCAAGTTTCGTTTCCCACACATGTCCAAACCGATTTGTTTTACGTTTCCTTTGAATTGGAAAACACCAGACAGTAGGCATCAGCCATAACAAAGCAACACAGAATTGGAATTCAGTAGCCAATGCCTTATTGCTAACAGTCCGGAGTCGGGAAGACGACACAACCGAGTACAACAATCAGAGGGCAGCTCAGCAAGCTACCGAAAGAGGCAACCTGATCACGTGCCAGGTCAGGGGTCAGATGGAAAGAATCGCCAACGCTCGAGCAGCTCAAGTCAGTACCATGGTCCGAACGTACATACATATAGCAAGCCGTAACCAAGAGAGGCTAAATACCGTCTTGACCAACACTGAGCAACTGAAGGCAAGGAAATTCGGGGAAATGGTAAGAAGACGTGTTGATGGTGCAATTCCTGTTATCTTGACTGTAGCTGCGTTGGTCCGTGTCTGCACTGCACAACCCTTGGCAAGACAGTCAAACTCTCTGTGTAAAGGAACATGGGCCTCCATCGGTCTCACTGGGTCGTATCACACACCCCACGTTACTCACTACCTGTGCCAAATTTCCAGGGATTTCAGTGACTGAAGGTACCACTGACATCAGTGAAACGAGAGCTGCACGAATGCGCTTTCACATCTGCATTCCACCTGGTGGTTGGGAAGTTGCATTGGCATAATGTCGGCTTGCATGCGCGAAAAGTCCTATGCCGGACCCCCCAGGGGGCAAGGCTGAGGCACCTCGCCTTCGGCCTGCCGCCTTTGGGTTTGGAACCCATTTCATCAGACTTGGGTGAG
>QAXH01000694.1:0-14579 GCA_004335635.1 Chloromonas sp. AAM2 | reverse complement strand
CTAGCTGGTTGGTCCTGCGGTACCGTGGGTTGAACCATGAGAAGCTATGTAATGATGAAATGAATGACACGTACACACACGTACACGCACGCACACACACACACACACACACACGTGAACGCGCGCACACACACACACACACACACACACGCACACACCTTGCTCCTGGTCACTGGCACCTGAGCTGCTGCCACTGCCAGACCCATCATCGCTGCCAGGGGCTGCAAGGGCGCGCATGGCAAACATGCACGTCATGGTCATCCCATGCCTGTTGAGTGGCACACCATGCTGCTATCACATTTGGCGTGAATGGGAAGCCATGCATTGATCAGCTGTGTCAAACGATGCTCGCCGTGCTGATAGATGCAGTCCGTACCTGCAGGTGTGGCATCCTTGGACTTGCTTTTCTTCTTCTTCTTGTGCTCCTGCTGGTGCATGCAGGGCAAAGCTGGCTTGTGGGACTGCTGGTGCTGGTGCCATCAGCCTTGCCACCCTGCATACCCTCGTTGCATCCAGTTGCAATCTCTGAGCCTGGCACTCAACGCAGCTTTACAAAGTGCAGCAGCCTGGCTGCACGCCAACCTTGTTTTCGCATGAGACACCCATGCTGTGCTATTGGTGCTGACTCGTACATGCGCTCCATGGTGCTTTCACACACCCCAAGCACTATGGTGTGGCAAAGCCTATGCCCCAAACCCACGCAGTGCCGCACTGCACACACACATGACCATGGGGTGATGACTTGCTCCAGTCCAGCGTGGTTACGCACCTTGCTGTGTTTCTTCTTCGATTTCTTGTGCCTCTCTTTCGGAGCTTCTGAGAATACGACGCCCAGCATTTCAATTGCTGTTTAGGCGCGCTGTCTGCCGCATCGGCAAACAATGCATCATCCATTGCGTCAAACTGCCAACTCCCAACCGGCTTGAAACGATCTTGAAGGTTGATCTAGCCAGATTTAATACACTGATGGACTCTCTGACAACAGCTCACTGATGGAATCTCTGACAACAGCCTGCACTCCTGACAGCGGTCATGAATGCAGCAGCCTTGATGCGCTTTGTTGCTGGAAACCTGGCATCCTTTTCACGCCATGGGCCCAGGCGGCTACAGCTTCTGGCCACTTCCAATCACTGCTGAAAGGCTGGATGGCTGACACACCACCCACAAGGACGCTAATGGGCCTCAGAGCTCATTAAGTATTGCGTGGCAAAGAAGGCCGTCAACTTGGCTGGTTGCTTAAGGGCTGACAGACTGAATGGCTGACAATGCAGAATTGATTTGTTTAGAGAGCCTGACTTGCATGGTTGAGGGTTTGAAAAGATGCGTTGGGGGGCATTTGGTCATGAGCCAACTCCATGTTGACTTGTTGATGCATTGTCTGCCTCCGTTGCATCACCAACATCACGAGCCACATGGCCGAGCGCGGCACATCGCTCCTGCTTACACTAATCACTCAACCTGGCAAATCTGCACAACAAGTGCAACGAAGGCAATACTAGGATGCAAAAGCAGAGAATATCAATAGAATACATTATGCCGATGGCACGGCAGTGACTTCATAAATTACGTTATGCCTGCTGTACAACTCTTGGTTAGAGCATCTGCACTGTCCTGGTAATGATAATTCTGTTCATCGAAATACACAATACTTCAATAGTTCGCACCTGGGCTCGTACATGAAACTCGTATGAATTAAACTCGCAGTTGTCAACAGCACGACTCTCTACTTCTATCTCACGCTCTTTCAACTGTATCACTCCTTTCATGTGCAGCCATCAGCCATGTGTGCACTTCTCTCCAGTCCACAATCATATGACCAACAAGCATCTCAGTTCCGGTTTATTTTTTGTTGGCTGGCATCCATGTGCCATGGAAACGGTACGGCACAGCATAGGGTAGCTCAGCACGTGCCACCTCTGTAAATGTCTTGCCATCCAACACCAGCAGGAAAGAGTAGCCTGCAAACGGCAACAAATGGCACAGGAGCGTGTCTGGCTGCAATGCTGAACAAACCGCCCATGTCTGAAGTGGGCAGCAAACGGCCGCTAAGGCAGTGAGCATCCAAGAAACAGGTACGCTGGGCCTTTCATTCTGTACAGGAGAGCACCTGCCTGTAGCGCTGACCAAAAAACACATGTCCGAAGCTAGCGGCAAACCCAGTGATGCGTGCAGGGAGACTCTCAGATCATTTTGCATCAACATCCAGTGCTGCCAAGCTGGCATTGCAGGGCAGTTTTCAACTGCAGCAATCATGCTGCAATCATGCCAGAACTTCGTTTTGTTGTAGCACACCTCAACCTGCCCGCCTGCCACTGCTTGCACACACAACACACTCACCGTCACTGCCCATGACAGGGACCATCAGCACACCGTCGTCCTCTTGCTGACTGTTGGGCGCAGGCACAAAGATAGGCTCGCCTGCACGCATCAAAGTCCATACAAGCCTTCAGACCTGTCGCTGCAATAGCATGTACTTGAAACCTTCTTGCATTTATAGCCAGGGTTGCCTGTGTTCGAGCCTTTCTCGCTGGAAGGTTTGTGCACAAGCCTGTTGCACATGGTCAGATTAAGTCAGCTTCTGTTCTGAGAGGTTTCTCCTACTGTTCTTTGTATCGGTTACTTTTCCGTCTCTTCACAATCCTGCTCGAGCAAGAACATAACACTAGCTTGCTCTCTCCGGTCGCTCGCACCCCAAGGCCCCAGTGTTACAGATGACACTGGAGTTGATGACACGAGTCCATGGGCATGAACTGGAGGCACCCAGCCTTGCAAGCTAGCCTGACCCTACCACAGGTCATGTCATTGAGGCTGTCCCCGGTGCTCACCTGGCGCACACCCCGCCTCATGCCACACGACGCATGTTCCCTCCTGAGTGTCGTACTTGGCCACTGCATTGCCCATGTTGGTGGGGCGCTGCGCTGCCAGGGAGTAGGCGTACCGGTACGGCTGGGACCTGGGGCAACAGCAGCAGTACAATTGTACATGTCTTCGATTGTTTTGGACATTTGCAGACGTCACCTCTTACATCAACTAGTGGCATGAGCAGACTTGCCATAAGCACTGTACAAACACTGCACACATTGCAAGGTCTGATGGCTTGTGGTGGTCAATGCTAGTTGCTGCATGATATCATCTGGGAGCATGTAGAGATGCCAATATCCAATTCATCGTTGTGGAGTGCTGTACTGCCTGATGCGCTGCATTGAGCACCTACTTGACGTTGGGGCTGACGCCGGGGAACTCGCAGAAGCTGCCGTGCTGCGCCGAGTTGGCCATGAGCGGCCGGGGTGCGGGGATGCGGGCGCGGTCGGGCGCGTCAATGGGGATGCTCAGCCGCCATAGGTGGGACCTGCAGCGTGCACATGCATACACAAGCCTGTGCTCATGCTGCTACACACGAGCAGTTCAGCTTCAGCCTATCTGGCTATTTGATACCTAGGCAAACCAACGACGAGAGCGGCCTGCACGAGGTGCGCTTCAGAACAGGGTGAGCAGTGATTGAAGTGATGCTTTGTGTCAGCTCTGCATTGTGCCAGCACTCATCGCATCAGGGCAGCACGTACCCACCCACCCGTTACCATGCTGGTCACAGGAAAGTTTCTACCACCCAGTGCCATGCTGGTCACATGACTCACTGCGATACGTTGTTGCCCGGGTATGCGTTCATGTTGGGTAGGGACAGGTCGTCCAGCACCTGCACAACAGCAGGACAGAGACAGTGAATTAGGCACCGCTCCTTCACTACCTTCACTACCAGTGAAGCCAGGGGCCAGCGCTGCTACATTACTTCATGATTATGTTGTTGAGCAAGTCTGCCTATGACTAGCACGTCGTAACGTATAACATTGATCGAAAAGGAAAATAATTCACCAAATCGGTACTCCCAGTTCAAGTCTTAGTGAACCCACTGCCGAGGTGCACCCTCGCCCGAGCCTTGCCCCGCTGCGCACCTTGGGCCCGTCGTACCCGCCAACATCCACGTGAATTTGTCCGTCCTCCTCAAAGGCGTTGGCATGGTGGAAGGTAAAGAAAGGAGGGGCAAGCAGCGTGCGGGCCTGCAAACCGACAACATTAGCATGTAGAGCATGATGAAACCACATGCCTTTGTTGTTGTTGTTGTTGTTTACATGGTCTTCAGTCCGGGGAGGACTGCTCAACGGGGGCAAGGGGGAAGGGAAATTGCCTTCGGACCACCATACGCCACCAGGCGTAGATTAGCGGTAGATTAGTGGCACTGCGATATGTCATACAGTCAGACAGGTACCCTGCGCAACCGTTGATTGTCACCAGGCACGGTTGCGCAGTGTGGACCGATGGTAGCATGTTAACACGACCATCACAAGCTGGTATGCCATGCATTTGAAAAAGGTGCATGAAGATGCCCCATGCGTCAAGACACTCCATGCGGCCATGTGCATGCGCTTGACCCCTACCCACCCCTGTTCCATCCAGCCTGACCACATGCACACGTGTCTGCTGCTCCGGAGCCCAGTCCATGAACACGTACTCAGTGGAGCCTGCAGAGCGCACATGGAGCTCAAACACTCGTCAAAAGCTGCCCCAACATGCATCAGCAGCAATCCTGGGGCTATGAGGATCTTCTTCGATCAAGCAGATGACTGCTCAGTGCATTACTTGCAAGTGCAGAGCGCACACATGGAGCCCAAGCACTCGTCAGAAGCTACCTCAAACATGCACCAGCAGCAAGTCCGGGTCTGCGGGCATTCCTTCTGCAACTGAGCAGGCTCTTGAAAGCGGAGTGTGGAAGTCAAGAGCACGCACAAGCTGGCCTGGATGCACAGTCCTTTTTCTCATCAACATAATCCATCCACTGCATGTCAAGCTTGAAGGGTCGGCTGGCAAAAATGCATCATTGTCCTTTGCCACATGTGCTGTCGCTCCTTCACCCAGCCAAGCACCATCCACCAATGCATTAACCGCCTCACCTCCCAGCACCAGGTTCTTCATGTTGAACAGGATCGGGTTCTCCACAATGCATTAACCGCCTCACCTCCCCAGCACCAGGTTGTTCATGTTGAACAGGATCGGGTTCTCCACAATGCATTAACCGGCTCACCTCCCAGCACCAGGTTCTTCATGTTGAACAGGATCGGGTTCTCCACAATGATGGCATGGTTCTGGGAGATGCTGAAGTCATGCACCCACGCAGGGGCCAGCGGGTTGGCATCCCTGTGAGCAAGGCAACACGACACGTGCCCCTACTGAGTGCTCTCATGCTGCCTTGTGTTGCTAGGGTCAGTGAGGCCCCAGGGAAGGTCTCTGCTGATCCTGTATGCACTGTCCCAGTAAGCCAGTTGCAGGTCGGTCAATAACACACTGTATGCACTGTTCCAGTAAGCCAGATGCAGGTCGGTCAACAACACACTGTATGCACTGTTCCAGTAAGCCAGATGCAGGTCAATCAACAACACACTGTATGCACTGTTCCAGTAAGCCAGATGCAGGTCGATCAACAACACACTGTATGCACTGTCCCAGTAAGCCAGATGCAGGTCGATCAACAACACACTGTATGCACTGTTCCAGTAAGCCAGATGCAGGTCGATCAACAACACACTGTATGCAGCTGTATGCTGCCCCTACTGAGTGTTCTCATACTGCCCCTACTGAGTGTTCTCATACTGCCCTACTGAGTGTTCTCATACTGCCCCTACTGAGTGTTCTCATACTGCCCCTACTGAGTGTTCTCATACTGCCGTTCTCATACTGCCTTGTCTTGCTAGGGTTAGTGAGGCCCCAGGGAAGGTCTCTGCTGATCCTGTATGCAATGTTCCAGTAAGCCAGATGCTGGTGGCCATACTGAGCACAATCAACTGAATGTAGGAAGGATAACAACGTATGGTTCAACGAATTCTGCTTGAAAATTGAAGATTACTCTTAAAGCGGGGTGGCGTGGGGGTTAAAAACAAACCGTGACCCTAGGACTTTGAAACCTCAAAATGTCGAGTAGAGCTAGCAGTTGCTTGAGATCAAGCCAGCTGGTCCCTTGCTCTGGTCTGCGCTCTGATCTGATTGGCAGGCCAACCGGTCACAGTTTCGGTCGGCCCCAGGTTTGACCAGAAACTGAGGTTTATAATTCTGGAAAGCCCCCCGTCCCCCCTTGAAGTCACAAAAACAGCATATAGTCCGTTACCGAGTGACAGAGAGGGGCCAGGATCATCACCCAGCACAACCTTCCAGGCGTCATGGCATCATGGCAGTCACTCTTCCCCACTCACGGGAAGTATCCTATCTGCTTGCGCTCCAAGGTCTCCAGGTCCTGCAGACACGCACATGCAAGACGAAATGTGACTTGTAGGTGGAGCCAAACAGAGCCAAACAGTGTATCGTTCCGGACTAAGCGGTTGATTATCATTTGTTATTGATGCCATCGTAATACACGAGTAGTATCCCTATCCCAGACGGACACACTGGTTGATGGGCATGATTGCCCAGTCAGAAGGCATCAAAGGCATTGTGAAACACTTACTACTCATATCCTGTTGCAGCAGTGGCCTCCGGCCCCTGCATAAGCTGCTACAGCTTATCCTGGCAAGCGGGATCCGCATTTCCGCTGCACTTCAGCCGCCGAAGGCATGCCACAGGCGGCCAATCCTTATGCACAACCCTGCCTGCCCACCTGAGCAATACACAAAATACAAAATCTTTACCAAAATTTGAAATATCAGCTCACCTGAATGTACACATGGAAGCCGCCCCCCGGTATGCTGTGAGTGAAGTTGGCCAGGCGCTTGCCACACGACAGCAGCTTAGGGTGGGCCGTCATCAGCTGACCGGGCAGACCGTCTGCGGGCTTGATCTGCGTCATGACATAACAAGACGATATATATATACATATATACATATACATATACATATATACGGTCACAGCACCACACACGTGCAACGTCCACACTGTCACACTGCCACAGTGCGTTTGCTCTGAACTGAGCGTGCAAAACAGTCTAGGCCTGGCTGAAGTTTCACCGGCACATACAATCACACCATCCACCAGCATCGCATTCGCAGGGGGGCCGGGGAGCATCTCAGCACACAAAGTGGCCAGAACACAGGGAGCCACAGGGAGCCACAGGGAGCCACAGGGAGCCACAGGGAGCCACAGGGAGCCACAGGGAGCCACAGGGAGCCACAAGGAGCCACAGGGAGCCACAGGGAGCCACAGGGAGCCACAGGGAGCCACAGGGAGCGGGCCGGGCCACAGCATGCAGGCACGACGCGCTGTTGTGCATGGACCGGGTGTCAGGCACATCAGTGATCAGCAGGCAGAGCCACACCAGACGGGCCGGAGCGCATCTCAGCAGGCGGCAAGCAAAGCAGTGCTCACAGAGGAGCGGGGCAGGCAGCAAGCGGGGTGTGAGAGGGTTGCTGGGGAATGTCAGGCGTGTCAATGCTTAGCATGTGGCAGGGTGCTCTGTTTGCAGTGTTGCATCATGCAGGATGGCAGGCACGCTTGCCTGGAGGTGTGATCCGATCAAGTGAAACGTTCGGTGGGCGTGCACCTTGACTATGCATGTGTGCCTGCCTCTGTGTGCAGGTGATTGTCCATGTTATCCTTGACTTAGGGCCCCATTAGGGCCCCATTAGGGCCCCACGCGCATGTTGGACAGAAGAGAGGCGTAGGGCAGGCAAGGCAGCCGTACATTGAGCAGCCCATTACTGTCGCCTGCTTATCGAATAGTTTGCAAACCGAAAACTCGAAACCCAGCCGTGCCATACATATCGGTGCCAGTGCTACATGGTCGCTGCACTAGTCCAAACCCTGTGCTGAATGCGTCATTCACATGGCTTTGTGAACCTGGTTGCCAACATGGAATGAGAGGAAAACGACACTCGGTATTCAGGAAATTGAAAAGCGGTGAATGGTGTTCCAGTAGCAATGGCAGAAGGCGTGTATGTTTTGAATAAATCCGCTCCCGGCATGTGCTCCACTCAGAGCAGGCGTGCTCTCCTTTTGTAATTCTTTGCCAGACCTTGTTATATGCGCACCTACATGGCCTTGCACACTGTCTGCAGCCTCGTCCTTTACACAGCTCGTGCGTGTGATTTATCCCACCACAGCCTGCACACCTGGCTTTGATTGAATGCTGCTACCAAGGGGTATGCTGGCTACAATTGCGTAGTTGCAAATGGTAGTGAAGGCATGGGCTACAGCAGATAGTCCAAGGGGCCAATGCTGGCGGGATAGGCAACTGAGTGCGTCCAAAGCCGGGTATTGGTAAAAGGCAGCTTTTGACCGATCTTGAATGCATGCATTATCATGAAGTGCCCAATTTCGGCAGACAAACTACCTACGAATCAGCCATCATGCGATGCAGCAACACTCAAACTGGAGTTCCCAAGCCCCACACAGCAGGTGTGTGCAATGCATTCTTGCCTGGCAGTCTTGCATGGGATGTGGGTGCTTTGAATCAGCATCAGTCACGAGCATTACGAGTATGACAGGTACCACAGTGCTCATGGCGGGCAAGTGTTTACCTGAAACACTTTGAGACTAGTTCATGTCTCAGCAGAGAAGTGACAACACGCTAAGGCTTTACCAGCAGTGTGATGGATCACAAGGAAATGTCAGTTACAGCAGTTACAGCACGTGTCTCACCTGATGCAGGGTCGACAGGTCCTTGGGGTCCACGCGGTAGTAGGCGGTCATGGCCTCTGCAGGCGGGCACAGGCCAAGGATTATCATAAAATTGGCGCGATGTTTGTGACCGTGTGCATGAATGAAAGGTGATTATGCTTATGACTGTCTGCATGAATGGAAGGTGATTATGCTTATGACCGCGTGCATGACCCAGGCATGCTTATGACTCAGGCATGAGGTTATTCGGCCTCCGCCATATGACATCCTGGTGATACCTGTGATAGTATCATCCCTACGAGCTCATCAACTCCGCAGTCTGCGCAGCCGTGCATGTGATTGGCGCTGGCACAGAAAAGCAATCCTTCCCGTGCCTTTTTCGAACTTGTCATGCCCATATCCAACCCCCACAGCACATGTGCCTCATGCGACCCTGACCGCCTGGCTCTGCCTAACCACCCTGCATGGCTTCCTCACCGCTTAGTGCCATGACTGTCCCATCGGCCAGCGGAATGAGGTTTACCGACGCGTTGTCAGTGGTGCCGGCGCCGTTGGTGGCGAGCATCACCATGTTCTCGGCTATCTGGCCAACCTGCACAGACACAGATGTGCTCGTACATGTGAAGTCTGGTTGAGGTACTGCTGGGTAGCAACCGGCAGTAGACCAGCGAGGTGCATACTGCTCGATAGCAAGTAGCAAAATACCAGCAAGATGTGCATACCGACAACGACCCTAACAACCCAAGCTAACAGCTACAATTTCTATTCTATTGCAATCACAATGTCTTGCAGCCAAAGGTCCGACGCTCACATATTTGATCAAGTGGGTCTACTATTCGCACGATGACATATGGGGAGGGGTAAGAGCACACGGCTATGGCTGGTGACACTACCCATCATGCCATGGGCGTGACACTACACTACACTTTGGCGGGTGTGTGCTCACCACCTGAACCAGTGCTCCTGGGCCACCGTGCCGCAGACTCAACCCAGTGTTCGGTCTCTTACCTTTTCCATCACAGTGTTGGCGGGGAGCTCTGTTGCAAATTCACGCCACTTCATCTTGCCGGTGCGCTTCACATGCCTGCGCGTGCAGCAAGGTGTTGTTTGATAAGGCACCAACATTGTGATGCGATGTGTGGCATCAACTATTCGGCCTGACCTAAATCTGACCAGGTGCTGTGTAACGAGTCTACATGACCCTATCAGTTTCAAATCAAAGAAGAACACGCAACACCTGGAGGTCTGTGGTGCATGTGGAGGTCTGTCCCATAGCGTTAACCCAACAAGTGTTTTCTTTTTGCCCGCCGAGTGTGCACCCCTTTTCTCATTGTTTGCTGGCACACGCGACTTGAGAATTTTGGGTTTTGTTTTTTCGGCTACTAAGTGCATTTCCATCTTGCCAAGCTGCAGGGTGTGCACCTGCACTCACTTCCACTGGTTGGTCTCGATGAATCGCTGTGAGCCCAGGACCTTGCCGCCCCGGATAGACAGCTTGGTCACCATGGCCAGCCCATCGAACAAATGAATCTGCACACACGGTTGAGTTGCAAGCGTGCATATCTCAGGATCACTGAGCAACTAATCTGTGCTTCTAAGGTGCGGTCAAGTTTAGAATGCAGAGAACTGTGCTCAACAAGTGCTACCAGAAATGGAGATGAACAATTGCTATCTGATATTAATTCGTGTTTGTGATGGCAAAATCAAGTCATGCAGAGGCCGTATTGAGGCAGTCGACCCAACCCTACCCTACCCTAATGACTGGAAGCCAAGTCTAGGTTGGGTCGAGATAACACAGTGATCAATCCTCTGTCTGATGGTGAAAGTATATGGCTGACGGTTGTGTCGGGTGGTAATGATGCCACAACTGCACGCACCATCCCCTCGTAGTAGCCTGCTCCATTGCCAAGCAAGTCCCCCTCCAGCCAAGCAGGTAGTTTGCCAACCACACGTGCTTCCACAGGCTCTACCTGCAAGCATCGCGGATAGGAAAGTACGGAAGTGAATGATGTAGCTGGGTGGTGACTGTGGGCGCGGTGTGGGTGTGAAAGCTTGACGACCGTGCACTCTGTGAAAAGGGCACGCACCAGCTCTTTAGCAGTTGCAAACATGCTCTTGCGAGCCTCCTGGCTGACCCAGGTAGAGCCTGTGGCTACTGCCATCTTCTGGCCAGTCATTTGGCCAGCCTGTGAGGTGGCCACTGCTTTTGTGGCGACGAGGTCTGACCGCGCATTGCGCTCGATGGCGGCACAGCGTTTACCAGCAACAGCTACTCTGCAACTATAAGCAGGTTTTTGCTCCAATCCGATCGTCGCGATGCGGGCATTGTTGCCGGTCAGAATACCGGGCGCGCCTGAAATCGTCCGCATGTTGGCAAGTGTAGTTGAGATATCAATCTGCCGACTGGAAAATTAGGAAGTGGAAAAGGCAAACAAGTCGGATTTGTAACGGCTGTAACCCCCACGCAAAGTTTGACCATTTTGTTGGCTCTGCAGCAAAGCACAGCAGATACAGCTAGTCAAAAGCGTGGCCATCATGTGGACTTTAACAGGCCTGTTTTGGGCTGTATTCAAGCCTATCTCACTGTTGGTTGCATTTCTGAGCTTTGGCGTCTACATCATCCAGCATCTCATCTGCTCTCAATTCTACAAAACTCAGAACTTGAAAAGAAGGTACTCTGCTCAATGGGCTCTCGTGACTGGCGCCAGCTCAGGTGAGGGTGGGGGGTAAGGTAGGCACGCAGCTGCTACACACCTCTGAGTGCTGTTGAACGGACGCAGCGTCAACCTCAACTTCCTTTGCAGGCATCGGCAAGTCGATCGCGTTCAAGCTTGCACGGCAAGGTTTGAACGTTGTGATTGTCGCCCTCGGCGACCAGCTTCTTGACACCACGTTTGACGAGCTTCAAGCACAGTTTCCTACACTGCAGTTCCGCAAGGTATAGGCGCAAGAGAAGCCGCCCCGCACATTGGCATGCATGTGAATTGTTCCAGATGATAGCTCAGATCGCTCCCCACCATGCAGGTGCCCGCCAATTTGGGTGGCGACAACTACATGGATGCCTTGGCCAAGGCAACTGAAGACATTCCTGTGCAGGTGCGCATCAGCTCATGCCCAGCTTGGTTTACGCTAATCACGCAATCAGTACCTGGCAGGACAGTAGGTTGGTGTGTATGCTGTTTGTTGCGCAGATTGTGTTCTGCAATGCTGGTTACCTGCTCACGGGCTTCTTCTTTGCCAGGCAGGTGGTCGCTTGATGGCAGAGACAGCCCACGGCTTGCAGCACAGGTGGCCCGCGGTAGCTTTCACAGCGGCGCAATTTGTTTTCATACAGTGCT
The DNA here is from genome assembly GCA_004335635.1 of Chloromonas sp. AAM2. Classification (NCBI taxonomy): domain Eukaryota; kingdom Viridiplantae; phylum Chlorophyta; class Chlorophyceae; order Chlamydomonadales; family Chlamydomonadaceae; genus Chloromonas; species Chloromonas sp. AAM2. The sequence continues at coordinate 2,645 of QAXH01000694.1, read as the reverse complement.
TGCACAGCAAAGGCAGAAGGCAGTAACAGCATGAGCCTTACTGGTTCACAGTCCTGTCACCTGGCCATGGCGACTGCCTCACGCACATAGCCAAAGCAAGGCGACACACAACATTCACAGGTGATCCAAGTGCATTGTCCATGTGTTGACCTGATGCAGGACCTTGCCTGAGCTCATGGCCAACCACAACTGCAATGCAACTAGTGCCATGCAGATCACACACCTTTTCCTACAGCGCATGGTAAGTTGATCAAACTTACGGCCCTGTGCTGTATATTGTATGCATATGCCGCACACAACTTCACCTTGCCGTCAAAAGACGTGGGGTGAGATGTGTACTATACTGACCTGCTGTTGAGCAAGACAGGCACAATGGCAAACTGGCTGCACAGGCCACAGTCCGTTGCACACTGGCAGAGGTATGTTAAGCTGACCATACTGCCAGTAATGTAGCGATTGTCGCTCGTTTGTTCTGGCTGTGCTGTATAGGTTCATGCCAAGCTCAAGGGATGCTTTGTTTACACCAGCAGTGCAGCAGCAGCTCTGCCCAGCCCTTTCAGCGTGCTCTATGCAGCAACCAAGGCATATCTGGCATCATTTGGAGCGGGGCTAGCTGCAGAGGTGGGAACAGAGTGGTGCACAGCGTGACCCATGCAATTTGCTGAGTTTGCCCGGCTCTGTGTGCCGTCGCAGCCTGCACACAGATTGCAGGCTGTGCTGAAATGCTAGGAAAAGCCTAGCAGTTCAGTCATATTCGAATTCCGGTGTGAGGACCCTACATCTATGCGTGCGTGTGATCAAGCAGTCGCCAACTCCAATTGCTGTCTTCCCCGATGGACAGCCATGTGACCCTGCTCCATCTGAGCCTGCTCACAGGTCAAGCCATATGGCATTGACGTCCTTGTTTTCTTCCCGTCACCTGTGGCATCCAGGTTGGTCTTCGGCTGTGCATGGAAGGCAACCAGTCACTACATTGAGGACATGGGTTATGGTTATGCGCCACATGCCCTCGAGTCTGAGAAGAGCTGCTTGTCCCTTCACTGCACAGATAGATGGAGAACAGGCATGTTTGCTATGCTGCCATGCTGCCAATACAAACAAAACAGGCCTCCGGGTCTCGTTCGCCAAGGACACCACCTGGGTCACACTGCTACCTTTGAACTAGATTAACCAGTGTCTCAACAGGACGCCTGTGGCCACTATTGCACGTGATGTGGGACATGCCTGGCATGACTCGGTGGATAGCAAGACGTGTGGCTCTTGTGGACTCTTAAACGACGTGCGGCTCTTTCATGCTGTATGTGTTTCAGGTTCTACGACAAGGCCCACAAGCTGGATGCACTGGACTTCTTCAAGAAGTTTGCAGTCTCGCCTGATGACTTGCCAGACACGGTGGGTCCGCCTGCAATGGTTTTGTGTGTTTTGGTTGAACTCCAGCCACAGTTATGGTGCAGTGTGGGTCGATTCAGCCTAGCGTCATAGCCTGGTCCTGTTGTTGGCATTGTGGGTCTGGCCAGAAGGCTGCGGTGTGATTGTTTCCCTTTGGAATGCTTCGGCCCTGTCTTACCGGCCTGGTATGGTTGCTGGCTCGTTCTGAGTGTGCAAGTGGTTAGCATGCCATCATTTTCATTACAATGCGTATCATAGTTCAATCCGTGGGTTGATCACGCCGTTAGCGTGTGTCTGTGCGCATGTGTGGCGGTTCGTTGCAGGTGTTTGCATCGATTGGGCGGACTGTCTTCCGAGACATTGGGCCCACGGCCCTGGGCTTCAGATCAGTCATGAAGGTGGGACGAGACAATACAGTGACTGCCTGTTTCCAGTCACGTGTCCTGTCCAAGCCCACCTCTTTGCAATCACTTGTGGACCAACAGCTGATCCACCGTGCTTCTTCTTTCGATTGCATCAAACAACTTAAGCAAAGCCAAGATGCAGTCCATGCTGCCAGATGGCTATATGCTAGCAAACCTGTTAAGGTAACAACCTCTGGCGCATCAGCCTCTGCACGGAATTGCGTTTATACACGTGTGTACAACTGCCAGCCAAATCCCTTGAATTTGAATGCTGGTTAGGTGATGAGTCCACTGTTTACTTGTTGTAAGCCAGGATTTGCAGGTATGCTTCATGGTGATGGCAATCTGTGTTTGCTGGCGCTTGCTTGCTGCAGATCATCGACTACAACTTCTTTGCTTGCTTGACAGCGATGTTCGGCTCCATGATGCCAGACTTCAAGCGCTCAGTGGCAGACGGCAATGCATCTCTGGAAAGGCAAATGGCCGCCAAGAGATGAAACAGTTTTAGGTACTGATTGTGCATATGAGCTACACTTGTGTGGGCAGCCATGTGTGCAAAATGAGCCGCCCTTCAAGTGTGCAGTAAACACACTGGTACATATATACATGTATTTACACCAGGGAAGCCGTCAGAGGACACGGAACGGGATGGGCACCGCCCTGGCCTACCCTGAGCAAGAAAGCAAAACGAAAGCAGGGAACAAAGCAGGCAAGGCAGGCCAAGCCAAAGCAAAACAGGACGGAGCCGCCAAAGCCAAGGCCAAAATGGTGTCCTGGTCAACCTTAACAATATAATATGTATTTACACCAGGGAAGCCGTCAGAGGACACGGAACGGGATGGGCACCGCCCT
>QAXH01000689.1:0-12897 GCA_004335635.1 Chloromonas sp. AAM2 | reverse complement strand
GTGACCACATGGGCAGTTGAAGACCCACCATTGGGCGAAGGGCATGCGCCGCCTCGTCCTCCGTCCCAGCCGAACACAGAGGCACATCGACCAAGAAGAAGAGAGAATTGGAAACAGGCTATGGGACGTCTCCGTGCGCAACACACAAGTTTACTCAAGAGAGTGAAGCAGCTGGAACACTTGGTGGCGACTTACATCCAGACTTCTGAAGCCAGTATATCAGTATTACATTGATGACCCATCACACTAACCATTTTCAGGCAAAGCGTGACAGTGTGACTGGCATCAAAAGTGTGTATCCCAGTATCATGACAATGCAACACACCATCTAGCAACACACATACATCAGCGACACACCATGGTGATCAGATGACACTGGCCCAGCCCACTCGTACACGTCAACACTGGAACCATCACAGGACCCAGTTTACACAACACAAACACACCGGTTCCAGCGTCAGTCCACAGAATTTGTCCCAGAACTGGCAAACATCTTTTTTCCACAAAGATTGTGGGGCTGGTGCTGTCTTTAGGTTTTGCTTGAATTCGTTCCACGTGTCGATCATTACCTGATCCTGGCCGCACCTTGAATATGCAGGTACACTGAGAGGTTCATGGCTCTGCAGGTCATCAAGCCGTTACTGACAGTGTTGGCGTACCTGCACTCACAGAAGATTGTGCATCGGTAAGGCTGCGCAGGAAATTGCACCAGAGAGTGCCAAGAGGATACCCGCTTGCCTTCATGCAGCAGCTCGGAAGGCAGTGACTTCACCGCACTACTTTGGGGTGCGGTTCACATTGAAGTACTGGGATGATCACCCGTGCAGACCCTATACATGACACGTGCATGAATGTGCCAGTGTATCTGAGTCACACTGTGCAGACTTGCAGCACTTTGTCTATCACTTCTTATTTGTGTTCTTACTTGAGGATCTGAGGCGCACTGCAAACATAGATTGATGCCTTGTGTGGCTGCCGCTGCTTGTGCAGAGCCTTGTTTCCGGAAAACATCTTATTTGGTCGCGATGGCAAGCTGCGTCTTGGCAGTTATTCGTCCATGGCCAGCATGGAGCAGGACGAGTTGGTGGACAAGTGCTCATTCCTCGACTACATGGCGCCTGAGATGCTATCCATCAAGGTAAGGGCCGCCAGCCAGGTTCAGCCCTGCATAGCCGTTGAAGGTAATATGCTGCCTCAATCCTACGTGCTGAGGCCTGAGATCAGCCTAGTCGGAACCGCATAGCACTTTGTAAAGAGGATTCAGAAAGTCTACCTGTCTTACCTGTATACATCCATCGGTATATGTGTGACAAAATAATTGACCAGTGCCCACAGAGCACAGTCGCCTGCCTGGTCTGGCGCATAGCTCAATTCCAGGGGCCGCACCCCGCAAAGCGCCACAAAATGAACAGGTCACATGCGAGCATTACACTCATTCTGACGTCCTAGCATAGCCTTTTCCTGCCACTTCGAGACTGCACTTGTGACACAGAACCTTGCATATCTGTAAGAACGTCTTTCTGTGTGCTCAAACCACCTAGAATTTCCCGCGACATGCATGTGCCAATCAGCAATTGATGCAGCTGGGCTAGATGCGACTGTTGTGCACGAGTACCATAGCATGCCTACAATCACGCCATACGTTGCATGTATGCAAATTGATGTGTGCAGGCTGAGGATGAGCGGCAGGGTAGCAAACATTCCGGCAAGTCACTCGCCCGCAAGGCGCGGCGCAAGCAGGCTGCAAACGCCGCCCTTTCAAGCCTCATGGGCACATCAGAGCTTCATACCGGGGCCTCTGAAACCTCCGAAGGGAACGGCCAATCCGCTGGCCCACTGCTCAATGAAATGGCTGACCGGACCGAAAGGGTTAGCCATCAGCAGCGTCGGCAGGGGCGCACAGCACAAGCCGTGGCAGAGGGTCGTGAAGGGGTTAGCTGGAATGGTGGCAGCGCAAGGCTCACCTTTTCAGAAACCCCGCCCACCAGCCCAGTGCAGCCATGGGTCAATCCCAGCGGGCACATTCCAGGGCTGGATGAGGCACGCAGCGGGGCGGGCGGGACGTTGCTGGCGGCACTTGCCAACACGTTCACACGGCGAGGGGGAGTGGGGTTCTCTGAGGCTGGTAACCAGGAGGCCTGTGCCTCTGGTGGCCTGCAGCCTAATGATGCCCGCAACAACAGCTTTGCCAGCAGGCAGACGGGCAAGTCCTCACACACTGACGTCATCATCCCACATAACCCGTGGGAGTGGCAGGAGAGCTACGACGAGAAAGTGGACATTTGGCAGGTGAGCGATGGGCAACAACTGTTGCAATGGACTGTGCTCAGCGAGAGCCTATAGCGCTATGGTTCAAGATCCATAGCAACGGAAGCAATACTCCAAGCGTTGCCTTTAACCTGGCACGAAGTGGGCCACACTCCTTTACTCAATATGTTCTTTACACAGATGGCCAACAGGCGGCAATGTTTCCAAGAGTCACCCCCAGAGCATTCAAATGTCCGTCCATCGCACCAAGTGGTCCACACCTAGTCGGCTGGAGCATATCAATGCAGCATACCAATGGCCCGTACGCAAGTCCACACCTAGTCAGCTGGCCATCCATGAACGCATTCGCTTCTAGCATGTGACCAGTGATGACCATTGATTGCACCACCATTGATTGTATCTTACATCAGCCTAGCCGGAATCGCATAGCACTGAAAAGGGGCCCACCTGTCCTAAATTGCAGTGACAAAACGATTGGCCAGTCCCCTCGGAGCATACTCACCCGCCTGGTCTCACACTCGCATACTCACCCGCCTCGCCTACACTCGCTCAGACATCAGAGCATGGCCGAGTTTTCAATTAAATTCTTGCGCGACCGACCCAGTTATGCACCCATCTACACCGGGCTTCCCCGTCAGGGTGATTCGTGCCCAATCGCTGCAGGTTGGCTGCCTGGTGCACGAACTGATGTGCGGCTGCCTGCCCTTTGAGGCGGACGACAAGCTGCTGGCCGCTGCACTCATCATGTGGGCCGACATCGTCGTGTTCCCGGACAATGTCTCACCGCAGTGTGTCTCGTTCATGCAGGTATGTCAATCATGCATTGAACAAAGGAGTCATGTACCCTGGCGGCCCTGGCACATTGCTGTTGTCTGGCTTTCAATCACGTGACCTTGCATGCGACTCATCGGGTGTCCTAAAATTGGCTCCAACACAACCGCCGCCGCACGTGTTACCGTGTATACTGGCAGTCAGGGCACACACTGCGTGCTTTGTCTGGCTTTCAAGCAAGTGAGCAAGCAACCTTGCGCTCCCTGTGAGCGCAGCAGCCCTTCAGTTCCGCTTCCTGGTTTCGTCCTACAATCAGCTGTTTAACGATCATTCGTGTTCATTGTCGCAGGCGTGCCTGACCAAGGATCCCCGCCAGCGGCCAAGTGCCGAGCATTTGTTGACTCACGAGTGGATCACCCGACAGGAGGCCGGCGAGGAGCTGCTGTCCCAGGCAGCGCTGAACGCACAAGAAGGAGGGCCGCAGGCGAGCAGCGGTCTTGCAGCATGGGCAGCGTCCGGTGGCCTTGTTGGCGCGGCTGCAAAAACGTGCGCAGCGCTTTGCCGAAGCCTTGGCTTGGGCTTTGGTGCGAAGCAGCAACACAGTACCACTCTGCCGGGAAATGCACAGAGCCGCAATCACAGGCTGTACGCGCGGGGCAGTCTGCAGGTGGCCAAAGGCAGCAAAGTCGCACGACCCGCGGAAGAATGAACTCACACCAGCCTGGCCGAAATCGCATAGCACCGTGTAAAGGGGAATCAGAGAGCCCACCTGTGCTACACATCCACTGGTACATGCAGAGATTTCACGGTTGCCATCGCAGCTAGAAACAAAGGACGAGAAACAAAGTCTGGCCCAAGCCTGCTCAATCCATGCCTGACAGCCTTTGGCAGTACGCCTTTCTTTGCCCACAGTGCTGTGATTAGGGACTAACCCTGTCCCAATGTTTTTGCCCCCACGAAAAACTCCATTTTTTGCCAAGCAAACTGCAATAATGATCCAGTTTTGAAGATTCAGATGTCAACGTGATGCAGTTTCAGAAGTTCAGTGGCGCACTGTATTGCCGAACACTTCCTAATGCACTCTAAGGCATGATGCAAATGATGGTTCCTGCCCTTGCCTTACATCAGCCTACATCAGCCTTGTACGGTAGATGTGTACGGCTGGAGTCCCTCCCTTCTTCAAGACAAGTTGTGAAATGGTATTGAGAGAATGGTGGCTCGTCTTTGCCAAAGGCAACTGCTTATCACTTGCTATTTCAGACGCTTCGTTCCCTCCACATGTGGTTGCTCCTCTTGTGGTTGCTAGACGAGTTTTTGGTTGAGTTTTGAGAGTTGGTTGTTGTGAGATTAGATGTTGGATGTTGAGAAATGTTCTGTTTGTGCTCAGGCTGTTGGAAGACGGCAGGGCAGGCCAGGAGCACCGGTGATCAGAAATCGACATTTTGTCACCGAGTACCTGATTTGCTATAGGAGACTTGTGTACTTACATCAGCTTGTACTTTTGGTGAAGCATTTGATGAGTGCTGAGTGATCAGCTCACATATCAAGTCCCGTTATGTTAAGCGTTGTAACATGTCAGAGAGTCCCAACTTCTGCTTGCTCTTCAGTTTCTCCAAAGCTCTGTCCACTTTCACACCACCAGTACAGCCGGTCGCGCATCACTCTTGGTGACCTGCCCAAGCACCCCATTATCACCGGTTCAAACAGATTCAAGTGCGGGGCAAAACGCCATCGATATCATACGCTGGCATAGATAGAGCATACACCCTGAAATTGACAAGCAATTCATCATCCACCACCCTATGGTCGAAGCCAATCGCACTGATTACCTCAATCACGGCGTACCCACTGCGCTCTCAGTGGCATCTCCTGTCAGGGTAACATGCGCACTGAAGCCTGCCTCAAACAACCGCAGCTGGCCCAGCAGCAATGGTTTGCACGCTCAGCTGCATGAGCTAGTTCCAGTGGGTGCGGCAGCCATGGTGATGCATGATGCAACACACGCCTGAAGCTCTACCAAATGCCAATGCTGCCTTGGCTGCTTTGGTTGGCAGTGATGTGAGCGAATGATCATGAGTGAATGTCAAAGTTCTTGCGTGTATCTGAGATATAGTATTCAGTCCACAGTGCTGTAGGCGTGGGTCCATTTCCGTCACCGGTGATTTCAGACAACTGACTGGCTAACTGACTGCCACAGCAAGTCTTCAGGAATGCAGAGGCTGTATAATAGTCACAACGCCAGGAAGGCTCCGGTGCACCATGGGCAGAAACTAGCAACTCATGAAAGGTGCGTTCGAAGTCATCAATCCTGCTAAACAGAGTTATGCCACAGTGAGCCGTAGAAATGCCTAGATGCGTTTGCAGCAGCAGTTCACAGTCCCAGCGGTCGTCGTCTGCTCGAGCCGCTGGGTGTGGTTAGCCTGCGGCCGTTGCCGGGCGTGGCGATTGCGTCCCGTTCCCGCGCCCGAATGGCGGCCTCTTTGGCCTGCGCCTCCTCAGCGACTTTTGCCTGAACAACACAAGCGATACGCATTATTATTATTATCATTATTAGTTTCATTATTAGTTTCATTACTGCGGCAAACACACAACATACTGAGCCACTGCAGGACACCCACAATCACTTTAGGAGGGTGTCAGCCCCCTGAGGACATATGCTTTCTCATCCTGGTGATAGCTTTGCGCAAAGGCTTGTTCCAAGGGGCCTGAGAGATGTACTTTGCTCGCGACGGCCGACAACCCGACACACACTGGACTGCGACCTGGACACAACGTCTGTATCTTGAAGCAGCAGAGGCTCGCAATATACAGCTCAGACTGACATGCACGTAAACATACGGCCTGCAAACAATTGAACTGCAAGCTGGGTCCCACCTTTGCCGCCTGTGCGAGCGCAAACTCGTCCGCCATGGCTGCTTTGTGCTCGCGCTGCTTCTTGCGCGCGTCCAGACGCGAGCTGTGCATGTCCTGCGACAGCAGGTAGGCAACAAGCAGACAGAGCAGTGGCACAGTGTTATGGAAGTGAATTTCAGACTTGTGACTGCCGTGCGCTGTACCAGGGATACAGGTACATAAGCGTACTGAATTTGTTCCACATACTGTTCAAGTCACGGTTGGGACTGCTGGTGCAAGTCCATCCCTCGCCTCCACCTGGGTTGGGACCCAGGACCTGTCGGTACGCCACCAGCTGCGCTAGAGACGGAGGTCCCCTCACTTTGCCCGCCCCAGTGTCCCCCAGCGCCCACCTTGGTGCTGAAGAACATGGGCCCCAGCTCCGCCAGCCACTCGGGCTCCACCGCAGTCACGCACTGCATGTACTCCTTACTGGTCATCACCTGCAGGGACAGGGGCATAACAATACTGCTATCACTACCTGATTCATTAGTTGCTCCTGCCCAAGGTGGGGGATGTGGCTCAGGAGTACTGAATCAACCAGGGCACTGTCAGAGAGGCGATCACCACCATGCATGCGCACTTGACGCAATTTCAGCCGAGGAACAGGACAGGCACCGTAGCACCCACACGGGCTCACAGCGCAAGCGACCCTTGCCACACAACAACATCCCATCTTCCCGAAGCAGCAGCCCCATTCCGAGGAAACGTAACAGATCATTCAGCCACCGAACTGAAGGCCAGACAACATGTCCTGACAGCCTGAACACCACTCCCGCACATCCTCGCCCTTCAGCAGCCACACCCACCAGTTCGTGATACACCACGTAGTCGGGGGTGTAGCCCAGGCCGTACAGCGCGCTGCTCGGGTGCAGGTGCGCGGCCATGCCGGTCCTGCAGCAAACACACGTCAGGTAGGGCTGGTGCAGTGAGTCATGGTCTACTTGCGGGTGACATTGCCACAGTCAGGCAGCACTTGCGCTGCACCAGTGCAGACTGACAGGCAAGGCAGCCGAAGTACAAAGGAAACTGGCCCAATGGCAGCTGTGATGCTCTGGCACAACAGCAGCCCCTGCCCGCACCACCAAGTCGGTTTGCATGAAAAATCATCTGCTGTGGTTCTTGCAATTCTCTCACCTGCACCGGTCAGTGGATTGCTCACGACAGGAAACCATGTACAATGGTATCCAATCAATGACCGATGCTTGAAAACATTAACCACGTTGAAAGCATCACTGCCCCTCCCCCTGCTCACCTGCAGTTCATGTACTCGCCGATGCTCTTGAATTTGGCCGCGTTCTGGAAGTAGGCGCTGCAGATGGCCTTGCGCACCACGTCCCACTCGTGGCCGCAGCTCACCAGCGGGATCTTCTGGGTGGTCATGATGTCGGCCAGCTGCTGCCGCACCTCCTTGGCCTTGCGCAGACCCTTGGCGTGCAGGAAGTGGCGCTCGCACCAATCAGTCCTGCAGGGAGCAAGGGTTAGTCGGGGGTACTGGTTAGGGCTTGTTAGAATCGAGAACTTAGGGCTAGGCGCGGGGGAATGGCGCTCACACCATCAGTCACCATCAGTCCTGAGAGGAGCAAAAAACGATGAGGCAGCGTTAGTTGGAGTTAAGCTTGGGGATGATTATCCTGACTATTCTCTAAAATGTTTTTGTTGTTCTGATGTTCTGAGGTGTTCTGATGAGGCAGTGGGACAAGTGGATGGGGTGCACTGTGCAGGTGGCCGCATCGTCTGTGGAGGTGATGGACGGCCAGGTCTGTGTGGTGGCGCAGTGCCTGCTTGTATGCAGTGTCCTGAAAGCAGGGTGTCTGACGCCAGCCACTCGGCGTGCGTGCCGCATAGACCATACCTCATCACGCAATACGTAATTGATTGTTGGCGGGTGCGGGGTCAAAACCCCATTTCTGGCCGTGTGCGGGAACTTTGCAGGGAATTTCGATAATTACTTTTCACGCTGCGGGAAATGAATCGCCTTGTCCCTCGCGCTGCAAAAAGTAAAAAGAACTCGTCACATCGCAAACAAGACGATTTGTGCATCGATATGAGTAGCTGTGTAGTTCTAGCAGTGTTACAGCATGCCTGAATCAACAATCAACCAGTCTGACAGCCATGCACATAGCCTTCTAGCTCATCAACAGCGGCTGTGGGAACGCTGCACGAAATCATACTGATGTCTGGCTGTGTCTGAGGGGACGCCTGCGTGAGAAATAATCAATGTTCTGGTACGGGTGCGGGACTGTTTTTACTACATATCGTTTTGCCCATGCTGGATGAGATACGGTACTCTGCTTTCTCATCTGTGTCGACCAGCAGGGCCTCCAGCGCTTGCCTGTATCCGTTGTTCTTCCACTGCTGGTAGCAGTGCAGCATGGTGAGGTGGTCGGACTCCGGGATGAAGAACTTCTCACGCGCCGCGTCACTCTCCTCCGCGCGGTCATTGGGCCTGGGGGCACAGGGTGTGTGTGCGTGTGTGGCCTGGGTTGTTACACATGTATAGGATTCAGGCAAGGAAAAGGTAGTGGTTGGCTTTTAAACGAAACTCAACAAGGTGGGTGGGTCTGGCTGGACAGCGCCGCTTCGTGCGTAATTCAAGGGTTCTGTGTGTGAAGGGCACCATGTGCTGCACAGGCATTCAATTACGTGGTCTGTTTCTCCTCTCTCTGCCTGCCCACATGTAGAACATGGGAGGTACACAGAGCATGGATACCTCACCTAACCTTGATTCCTAAACCCTACCCCTAACCCTAGCCATAAGCCCTAAACCCTCAACACACCTAAAGAATACGGGCGGTACCGACAGCATGGAGACGATGGTGAGCACTTCATGCGAGCAGCCCAGCGCGGCGCCGGCCAGGAGCATGCGGGCCAGGGCCGGCTCCAGCGGGAACTCAACCATGTGGCGGCCGGTGGAGGTCAGGGCACCTGCAAGAAACGGGTAAGGTTGGGGTTTGGGTTAGGGTTTGGGATTGGGAAACACTGACTGCGCACCCTCCAGTCCTCCGGCTGGAGTCCCGACAGGACAGGAGCTGCCAGACATTGGCCACCTCAGTCGGAATAGAAGTGCAAGGTCAGGTGGCGGCATTGTAGAGCGGCTCATTGCACCCAGGGTCAATCGAAGCTCACCCTGAGATGCACACGACCCTGTCTCAGTAAACCACACCCAACGAATTGTGTCAGAGCCTGCCCCTGCCTCTTGCGCTAAACCCTGATTCATCTTGCCCGTTTAATCCAACCCGTTTATAAAGCACCCTAACTACGCTACTAGTAACATCAAAACAAAATGTGTCAAACTCTGCCCCTTACCCATCCTACCCTTACCCCTGCTGCTCCTTGAAGGACGGAAGGTCTCCCCTAGAAACAATATGCCTGTACTATCCAGGCAGCCGGATTCCACAGCTGGCACGTTCTGGTCATTCATCTTAACTACATTGATCAAGTACGTTCAAACCCTAGAGTCGCCTTGCCTGTGTTGTCCAGTGCGGCCAGGATCCAGAGTTGGTACATCGAGTTAAGGATGTTCTCCGAGGGCGGCGGGTCCATGAACCCAAAGTCGAGGATGTTGTCGACGTTGAGTGACTTGAGCAGCAGCACCACATTGGCCAGGTTGGTGCGCTGGATCTCGGGTACGCTCATCAGCAGCATCTCGTGCCTGCACACACAACCATGGCAGCAGTTGCGCACGTGTCGCTGCAAGGCACCTAGCTGCAACGCAAAGCAGGTCTGACTGGCAGGTTCGCTTGTCAACCTGTCCTGGATATTTCACAGTGGGTAACGCGATTTCCTGCTAAATCCAAGCATGCATTCTTACAAGGCCATGAGATCAGCCATGCAAGCAGTGTGGAAAGGGACAAATCACTGACTGGCACTGCGTGTTGCTGGCAGCCTGTGCGCTTCAAGACCTGTTGATTCCATCCTTCAGCTCCCATCGTAAAACAACAAACACCACAACTCATCAAACCGACACACCAACTGACCTCCGTATCGTGTCTCAGCTGTGATTGCGTGTAAACCAAATCCAGTCATGCAGCCATGCAGTGTGGCCAGGGCCGGACAGCGCACACTGCACACTATGACTATGAACAACACTAATACGACTAACACCATATGTTGCTAACCTCCGTGCCCAGCCAGTCAAGTGGATCATTCAGGTTGATATTCACGCAAGCTGCTGTCCAACCAGACAGCCATTGGCTGCAATCCGTTGAGATGCCTCAGCGCGGGATGTGTTGGAAAAGGGTGCCAGAACTAAGCCAGGTACCGACCTGTACGCGGACTCTGTGTACAGCCGGTATGCCGTGCCGGGCCCCGTCCGCCCCGCTCGCCCCGACCGCTGGCCCGCCGCCGCCTGGCTGATGGGGAACACCTGAAGCGCGTCCATACCCATTTTGGGGTTGTACACCTGCGAGGAACCGAGCGGCAACTCTTAGGGCTAGAACTGAGCTGGGATTGACTGCACCACGGGATAGGACGAGCCAGGGGCAGGGATTATGAACGGATGTCTCAGCGCCAGCACCCTACCAGCTGTCTATCGTTCTGGGCCACTCCTTGGGCAAGTAAAGCAATACTTTGCGTTGGGCTATGGCATTGTTTTGCTTTGGGCCACTCTGCAAATGCCATGTAATGATAATGATGACGATGCCAGAGTTCATGGAACAGCAGGAGTATCACCGCCAGCAACTTGCGTGGCGGCATCGCCAGCAGCAGTATCACCCCAGGTAGTGGTACCAGGGGCGTGCCAGGGGACTGGGCAGGGGGGTTGCTGCCATGGCATGTGCATCATGAATGTGGTCGCACCTTCATCTTGACGTATCCCGTGTCAATGACGTACAGAATGCCGTCCACTGTGAGGGACGTCTCCGCGATGTTGGTGCTGACGATGACCTTGCGGGCACCGTCTGGGGCCTTGTCAAAGATCTTGGCCTGAGATGGAACAGGTTCGACATGTTCGACATGTTTGACATGTTTGCATGGGCCACCCCCGTGTCCTCAACCAGGCTGCTGCTTTTCAACCCCTGGAACTTGCTGTGTCATGACTCCACTGACCGCGACCCTGACACAGGGAGGGCACCTGCCGCCAGAACAGGCAGTAGCTCGCTATCTGTCCAACCCTTCAACTGGAATAACACGCTGTACGTAGTTAAAAGTAGTTGGAATTGCATTACAGGTTCATGAAACACAAAGCGAGTGTTTGCAACACAGGCCTGCTGCAGCAGGTTGGGCGCATCCTGTCAGGTACGCTAGCAGAAGCTGAAATCGCGAAGTCCAAGCCAGAAGAGTTCCGTCCCTATGGATGATGTCCTCTCCACCGTCATCATCACTATCAGCGTCTTTGCATTGCTTTGAGCTTCACAACGCTCATTCATTCCCATGAACTGCCCCAGAAACTGACATCACAGTGCAACAGCAGCATCAGTGTTATGCTCGCCTGATCTTTCGACCTGTTCAGCACTCCTTGCAACATTACCTGTAAATCTGACGGCAGTGTCGAATAAATGGGCAGCACCAGCAGTTCGGGAATGGCTGTTCCGTTGGAGCGCATCTGTTCCAGCCGCTCCTGGAGGGAGTAGCACGTGGCCTCAATCTCCTCCTGGCCTGCGGAAACGCACAGAGACCGCCACAGCCCGTGAGAAACAATTGTTTGACTTGCAAGGGGACTGACCACTTATGTCTCGCGGCCTCAACCATGGAACTCGCAGGCTCTGGCAACACGGGGAGCCCAGGCAGCGGTAGATTTGCAAGGTTCCTTGAAAACGGTTCCTTGAAAACGGGTTGCTGGAACAACACAAGCAATGCAGTTTCTGAAAATCCAGGCCCTGCCTTCTCCAATCTCCACCTATGCGCCCTTTCCAAATTCTAAACCCTGCGTTCACAAAGGAGCCCATGCGTCTCTCTTACCGGTCATGAATATGAGTATGTCCCCCTGCGGGTCCCTCAGGTGGATGGTCAGTGCCTGCTTGACAGCGGCCTCCACGTAGTCCTCCTGGGCTGCACGGCTCCACAGGACGTCCACGGGGAAGGTCCTGCGGGCATGCAGGCACACAGCACAGCATGTTCAGGTACTGAACAGCCCTGGGCCAGCCTCCAGGTGCTGATCCGGGTGGGCTAACCCTCACCTAAACGTAACTCTAGTCTAGCCTGCACCTAACAAAGTGCGCAGAAAATAAAATTGCGAGTTCCACAATGGTGGACACTGATGCATCATTATAAAGAGGTAGCTTAGCCTTACCTTCCCGGAATTGTGAAGACAGGTGCCGATCCGAAGAAGTCGGCGAACTTTTTCGAATCGAGCGTGGCACTGGTCACGATCAGGCGGAAGTCGCTGCGCCGCGCAACCACCTTGCGCAGGATGCCGAACAACACGTCTGCAGGCGCAGGAACAGACTCAGCACACTGTTTACAAGCCGTCATAGCACACAGCACACGGGAAGGAAAACGCAAGCCGTCAGGGCACACGGGATGGACCTCAGAGTAACTGTGAAGGTGGAAGCTGACGATGGAACCGCATGACTGCTGCGACGAATGCCTGGTTGCAGACCCAGGCGTGCCAGGGTTTGTAAGACGTTTGCATGGTGCGACATGTGCTGGGAGTGAAAACGTGGGCAGGCGGCTTTGACAAATGACCGCTGACATAGAAGCCAGTTGCTGACTGATTCCGCCGCCTGCCAATCCCACAAATATGGCCAAACTGCGTGCAGGTTTTTTTTTTTTGGAAGATTGTCCAGCGTTTGCACGTTGCAACTGTCTTTCGAGTCTGCTGGGCGCAGCTGGCAGTGTCCAGTTTGATGCAACCCCATGTGTGTTGCTTCACATCCAGGTGCTTCTCGGATAGAACCATTAGATCTCACTGGCGCACACCAAACAGACCTGCTGTCCCTGCACGCCCTGAACCCATACCCACCGTACCTCGCACTCACCTGTGTTGTGTTGAGCCCTCTCTCGTGTGCCTCGTCCATGCCCCCC
>QAXH01000687.1:0-37705 GCA_004335635.1 Chloromonas sp. AAM2 | reverse complement strand
TGTTGCCCCCGGCCCTGCTTGTGTCATGCCAACCGCATGTGCACTGCCAGACGTGTTGTGTGGTGGTGAGTGCCTGTGACCAAGTCCTTGGTTGGGTGTTGAGAGCTCATCCAATGAACCACTGCTACTCCCATTGGCTTCTGATCCACCACTGGAGGCCTGCAGTGTTATCCAATCAAGCACCCTGGATTGATCAACACTGCTCCCGCGATCTGCTGCAACTGGCAAGAAGAGCATGACCCTGCACAGCTGTGATTTGAAGCAGGAAGAATCTCTGAGATGCAAAAAGTGACCCGAGTGGCATTTTTCATACTATGATAGGAGCAGTGGCCAGAGCTCAGTCGGTAATCCAGTCCAGAGCTCAGTCGGTAACCCAGTCCGTTGGCCAGAGCTTCCCACCTAGTCTGCCTACCTTTCAGGTCAGGACCAGCACAGCTAGTCAGTTACTGTTCAGTTGGCCAGGACACCACCCAGGACATCACTGCATGAGGCTCACCAGGGACTCGCTTGGCACAGGCGCTGTGCCGGTGCCTGCTGCTGCCCCCGGCCTTCCCTCTGGTTCTGCCATGACTGCACTGCGACTTCTACACAGCTCCACTACCACTGCATCGGGCCGTGCTGCTCGCACCACACGCGCTACGTCCCGCGCTGACCGCTCGCTCACTGCATGTGGGTCATGCAGGTGCATGGTCACACCCAGGCGTATGGCATGGTCACACCCAGGTGTGTGGCATGGTCACACCCAGGTGTGTGGCATGGTCACACCCAGGCGTATGGCATGGTCACACCCAGGTGTATGGCATGGTTACACCCAGGTGTATGGCATGGTTACACCCAGGCGTATGGCATGGTCACACCCAGGTGTATGGCATGGTCACACCCAGGTGCTAGCCTGATGTGAGTGACAGCCTTCCTGTCAGTTCTCTGAACAAAGTCGGCGCAAATTCCGGCTCACCATGAGCGGTTCCCACTAGCAGCAACAGCTCTGGTTCCATGTAACCGTCCTCCCGTCGCTCCACATAGCTGGGTGGGCGGGGCCACGCAATCAGGGTGCCTGCACATACACAGTCAACACATGCGGCACACCGCCTGTCAACCCAAATCAAGCGCAGGCCACACCTTTTGCTGCTCTGGTTAATGTAACTCAGTCGCTGCTACTGAGTGGTGGGGCGTTTGAACGTGGATGTAGAACAGCCAATCCAAAGACCGGAATTGTACCCAGACGGAGCTACTCTACACGTCTGCAGGTTGCGGAGAGTACGTCCACATTTGACAAGTTCATGCCGTGCGCAGTCTAACTGTAAAAACGTCATAGACTCTGTATGCCATTCCTATCGGGCCTTGGGAACAGACTTCAGTCCTAAACCAATAGTCAGCATTGCTCACCACAAGCTATCGCCACGCAATAATATGAGATATCCACTACAATAAGTTGCAGCAGTTTGGTGGATTGAGTGCATACACTTGCTTGTGATGCTGGCCACACAGTGGGTGTTGTGATGATTGTATTACATTGTGGCTTTGTGACTGTTGTTGTGGCATGCTCGTGCTGTACCCACCATCGTTGACAAGGTCCAATAACTCAGGATATCTTTCCTTGACCACTTGCTGGCTTGACTGGGACACCACCGAGCGCCAGTTGAAGTCTGCTGGTGGTGGCTGTGGGCGCGCGCAGTGACATCTTACAGCAGACGAATTGTTGAAACGCTGCTGCTTGTGCCAAACACGGAGCCTGCTAGAGGTTGGCCGATGTGTGGTGGTTG
Organism: Chloromonas sp. AAM2; assembly: GCA_004335635.1. Classification (NCBI taxonomy): domain Eukaryota; kingdom Viridiplantae; phylum Chlorophyta; class Chlorophyceae; order Chlamydomonadales; family Chlamydomonadaceae; genus Chloromonas; species Chloromonas sp. AAM2. Next base: position 35,942 of record QAXH01000687.1, on the reverse strand, counting down.
CTGGTTCTGCATGCTGGTGGTTGCATGTCATGGCAGCTGTGCCTTGGTTAGAGGTTTGCTTGGTTCAACATGCGTTTCAGGAGGAATGGCTGGCTCTCCATCTGTCGATGGATGTAATTCATCTGTGGTCTCACAGGTCTCATGGCAGTTGGCAGAACTGTTTGGCGACAGTTGGAGCACATTGTGTACACCGGCATCAGGCACGCTTGCGCTGCACGAATAGTAATGGCGATCGTGATCGTGCCCCTAGTGACCGTTTGAGCTGCGGAGGATAGTCGAGGCGCCGGGTGAACGAGTCCTGGGCGCAAAACCCCCATAACAAGAAGCGGATAGCAGTTCAAGCGCACTCGATTCAAGATGTCGGGAAACACGAGTCGCCTTGTCGTGGCACCTACGGTGACAAGTGAGCATCGGAGGGGTGGGCTTCGATGCTTTTGTCTGGGTACTAATGCGCTGTGCATGGCACCCTGCAGTGTTGGGCGTGATGAAGATTCGCCTCGTCGGTGCTACCAAGGGCCATGCGCTGTTGAAGAAGAAGGCGGACGCGCTGACTCTGCGCTTCAGGTGCGTGCTCGTGCATGCATGGACAACTTGCCAGAGATGTATCTCTCAGCATGCTTCTCCTGTCTCTGCTGCCCGTTGCAGGCAGATATGCAAGGAGATCATTGATAAGAAGGCGAACATGGTAAGTGTCAGCGTATGTACCCGCCTTGTTGGGCTGACCATCGCGACCTGGCTCAAACGGTCGCCTGACTGAACTGCACGCGACGTTGCAGGGTAGCATTATGAAAGACTCCTTCTTTGCATACACCAGCGCCGTCTATTCTGCTGGGGAGGGCATCAAGCACACCGTCCTTGACAATGTGGAGACAGCCAATGTGCGTGTCAGCGGGGGCCTGGACAACGTAGCTGGTGTCAAGATCCCCAGGTTCTCAACATATGTGGTGCCTGGAGACAGCAAGATGGACCTAGCAGGTGAGGGTCACTGAGTGTCTGCACCATGTGGGGGCATCTGGCAGGCATGGCATTGATGTTGATCTGCATGTGAGACGTTTTGCACGCCAGTGGCTTTACTTGTCAACAACTCTTCACGTTATGGCAGGAGGCATCTCAACAACCTGCCAACTGAATGTGATGCAATGCAGCTGTCATGCAAACATGTGAAATGGGAGTCACGTTGCATGCCGACACATGATTTTCATGCCAGGAGTTTCCCGGAGACGCTGTGCCAATCACTTGATTGATGCTATAAACATATATGCTTCATATGTATGCTATACTTGATGCTGGGCTATTGGAGAGTCTAGCATGAACTCATAGGAGATTATTACACACCAACATCAGTGCACGGACTCGTTGGTCACAGCTAGCTGACATGGTTTTGCATGCCAATCGTTCAGGTCTCGGACGTGGTGGCCAGCAGCTGCAAAGCTGCCGCAAGGCCTATCAGCAAGCAGTGGAAGTGCTGGCTGCATTGGCCAACCTGCAGACAGCCTTCTACACCTTGGATGAAGCACTGAAAACCACCAACCGGCGTGTCAATGCACTTGAGAACGTCGTCAAGCCGAAACTGGAGAACACAATCTCATACATTAAGGGCGAACTGGATGAGCTAGAGCGCGAGGAGTTCTTCAGGTTGAAAAAGGTCCAGAAGAACAAGCAGAAGCAGGTGGCTCTGCAAGAGGCTGCAGATAAGGCGAAGATGGAAGCAGAAGCGGAGGCAGCAGCGGCGGCTGGGCAGGGGAAGGTGAGAGGGGTGGAGTAGAGTGAGGCATGCAGAGGCATTAAGCACTTGGGTATAGGTAGCATCAAGCACTTTGATATAGCTAGCACGGCAAGGGCACAGAGGTGTGAAAGAGATGGCACTGAGCCTGGTGATGCTTGCTTAAAACCAACGGTAGTTCAAGTTCATTGTGCTTTTGCTGGACATTGCAGGATGCAGTGTTGCATCAACCTGAGCCTGTGGCCTACTTAACTTGAACCTGTGCTCAAAAGCTGCAGCACAAATCCATGCAGCTCATGTGGACTGCGCAGCTGAGGTACATATGTGTTGGTGCAATTCGCAGGAAGGCATGTCGTTGCTTCAGACGTTGGGTCTGACGAGTTCCAAGCCTGACCCTGGCACTGCCACCGCATCAAGCCTTCTCAATGTCAAGGATGATGATCTCATTTTCTAGTTGTAATTGGACACCATCTCTGGCCAGCTCTGACACGTTGTAGGAACCAGGTAGCATGAGATAGTTCTCTCAGTGACTGATGTAGGCTGTGCAGGCTAGCATGTGCCTGAACTACATTACTCTATCATCATATCATGACCAAGCTTTTTGACATCAGTGGGCGTGCGTAATCACCAGACATCACAGCCAACTTGTTAGGCTTTTCTGCTGCACCCATACGGATGGTTAGTTTCCATGTGCATACAGACATCATGCGCGTGTTGTCCAATGCAACGCTTTGATTGCTTGTATCATGAAAATGATCTCATACAATGAACTCAGACAGCAAGGGCAGTCTGCCATATCTCAGGCGAGTTATGCCAGTTGGAAGCCATGCGCGATCTCACTGCTGTGAACAGTGGAGAGAACCTGCTGTTACACTTTCAACCAAGCACGCAGTTCACGCTGCAAGCTGGTGCCCTGTTGCCCGGCTAGACAACTGAAGGATCTAGGCCTGCGACAATCAAGGGCAAAAAATTGGGCGCCCAGCGGTTCTGGGTGCAAGAAACTGTTTGGTTGCGACGTATAGGCGTGCATGCAGCACAACCAGTGCAAATAACCAAGGGAGGGTTAGTGGTGATGGTGGTGGTTGTCAGGAAAGTCTGTGTCACACAAGCTAGTCACAAGAATCAAGTCACTGGAGGCTGGCAGAAAGCAGCACTACTGCTGCTTCTCAGACGGCCGTGTCACGCCCTCCCAGGTCGCGTTCCACTGCTTGTCATAGAAAGTCGCCTCGTCGATCAGGTTCTTGTACTTGTCAAGGTCAGCCATGGACCTGCAAAAACATCACGTGTGGTATGTTCTCTGAACACTGGCAGCCGCCTCTACTTCAACACCATCCTTGCTCTGCAGTGTCCGCTATCCTCAGCTTGGAGCTCTGATAACTGATCTGTTGTTTGACACGATGAGGCTGCTAAGCAAAATAGCAGTTTAACGGACAAGAACTATTGCAGCCTGCGAGTGTGGTTGCATAAATAAATGGTCTGCTCAATCGATACCTTACTGCATGCTCGCATCTTTGGTTCCACTTGTGCTTAGAAACAGACTGATGGCATGCATACTGCAAATGCTCACCGGATGATGAGGATTGAGAAGACAGTGACATGCAGGGCCAGAAGGCCCAGGAAGCTGCCTTGCTGCTCGAGCAGGCTGGCTCCAGACAACTTGTCCACGAACAGGGCAAGCACATATCCCATCATGGCAGCGCGCCCGTTGAGCTTCTCAGCCTACACCAGGCCGTGCACAAGGCATCATCTTGTAATCTGCTGTTTCATAATCATGCATGGTGCCAGTGGAATAGGCAACTGCTCTTGACGTCATTCTGCGCCGCTGTGTGCCAGCGGGAGCACATCATGTTTGAAGTGCATGTGTATGATTACTTATTTAGGCAGCTGTGTGTATGATGGCCAGATGCACAAGGGCAATTGGCTGAACGTCGCAGTTCAAGCACAGGTCTTGTTGCATATTCAATCTCACCTCGGGCAAGTGGAATCGGCGAACCCACGCCCACCAGGGGATCTCTGAGGTGTCAAAGTTAACTGGGTCCTCGTTGGTGCATGGAATGGGCGAGTCCTCCAGCAGGCTACGGCGCGCCATCTCCACATCAATGACCTGCATGAGGTCCGAACGCAATCAGTCAACATGCAATCACTCCACACACAATGTCAGACACTCGTCATGTCTGAATACGTACATGCTTTAGATTAACTGCACAAACATACACTGCTCCAGTGCACTGAGACACAGGTCCCTGCGGCACTTCGCCTGATGGATCCCGCACGTGCTAAACAGATCCAGGCTGCGCTGTGCACATCCGCAGCTTTGCAGTGCCGCACCTTGTCCCAGTCCGTGGTGCCATCCTTGCCTGCGAACTGGCTCAAATCCCAGCGTCCGTCTATCCAGCGCTCATCCTTGAACCGGCCATCAACTATCTGCATGTAGACCTTTGGCTCCTCGGCTTTGACAAACATCTGCTTAGCCTTCTCGCCAGCATCCTGCGCCGCAACAGGAGCGATGCAATAAGGGCACGCGACCAAGGAAAAGTTGCAACGGTTACGAGCCTGCCAATTCACTGGCGCTGCCGATGCCAATGGCAACTGTACATACCTTGCCAGCGGCCTCAGCGCCGGACAGGGTGCCTCCACGCTGCAGGGGACCCAGCTTCTGCGCACAACGGCCACAACGCCACATGAGCCCAGTTTCAGGCGTGCAGCTGGATCCTCTGATCGTGAATACAAAAGCAAGAGAATGCTATTTGACCCGCTGTGTTTATGTGCGGTTTGAGCAGAAACCCAGTAGAATCTCACCCTGGCAGGTGCATCGGCCTCGGCCACAGCGCGGACAACCAGGCGGCCAGCGGGCCTGCGGCTGCAAGCATTGCAACACGAGCATGATAATGAATGAAGTGTTGTCCAGCAATCGAGCGCAGGGACCAACACCAGAGCGCATCACCAACCTGGCCAGGCGGCCAGCCGCGCATGGAGCAGACACGCGAGTGCTCTTGAGAACGGTCTGCATTGTGATAGTATGCTCGCAAGGACAGAGCCGTGGCACGGCAGGGCCCTTCCACCAGTGGATCCAGCGCTTTCGTTTCTATCACACAATCACTTTTGCAGAGGACACTTCTTCTTCCTCGGGCTGCCGCCGACACATGGCGGCAACATGGACTAGAGGAACACAAGAACGGCCACTGTGTCAGCAATTCATGGCAGCAGAGTTGCTCCTACGCCTGTTAGCCCTCACCACCTAACATCTACAGATCACCCAGTAGCACAAGTTTGCCAGTTCTGGGACAATTTCATTTGTGTTTCAAACATTCGTGACTCTAGGCAGGGCGGCAGGATGTAGGGCAGCTTGGCAAACCAGGTCATACTTCTTTAGCGGGTGCACTTGCACAGGAATACGGACGACTTGTGACACGTGCTAGCAGTAGCCTTTCATCAGATAAAGCATGATGCATGACACCAGACGTTGGACGTAATGACCGTCTGTAGTGCGCCTGGTGACTCGGACGCTCATGTGCCGACATGCTATGAGAGACTTGTAGGCTGTTCACCACACAGCCAGGGATGAAGCTTTCCCTGAACCAACAGGTGATTGTGAGGCTGAGTCGCGATTGTGAGTTCAGTCCTTTGCCAAGGTGGCAATTGCTTGTTGTCCTTGAATGTGTTGCTCAGTTTGGCCGAAGACGGCAACATGGACAACACTGAGTTGTGGATGCTCCAACTTCAGCAGCCTGACCCGCGGCTGAGATATGTGCCACGGCGTCTAGTGCCCAATGAAGCGCTGCGGCTGTCTCAGTGGGGGGGAGAGGGCTTGGTTACCTCCCCAAGGAGGCGGGTGGCCACCATGGCTTGCGTGCGCATGCTCTGCCGTCCATTAAACTAGCTTCAGCACGCAGCCATGCAAACATACAGGCACGTCCCCGCACATACGGTCATGTGTACTCTGGTCGTGTGCAGGGTGCAAAAGCTTGCGCCTTCACGGCGGCAGCACCATATCCTGAACTGATGATGCATCAGACACTGCCATGCCCCAGACATTGGGCTTTTTCAGGAGTTTGCGTGCCACGTAGTAGAGCTTGTGGATGCATGTCACAGCCAGTCATCAAGGAATGATCTAGCTAATGTGGGAGTCATTATGGCTCTTGCTTTGCTTTTTCTGACTTCTTGTTAGCTGCTGTGTGTGATGTCGGCTCTTGGCGCCAGTTCCCTATGTACCGTCCTGAGTCCGGATGGAAACCGGGCCAACCGTACATGTCGCCGTACATCGTAACAGGCGTCATTCTTCTTCATCGCGGGCAACCGTCCAACCCGCGACAGCACTGGTTGATGAGTTCTTCTGCACATGCGGTTGTAACTGTGTGTTGAAGACCCACCATTTTGTCATCTAAGAGAAAGAAGACCTAATCAAAACAGAGCTCACAAAATGTTTACAGTCGCTTCCCTCGGGCGGCCTCAGTACGAGGGGGATATGACTAGCCCTCAGATTCGGCCTGCAGGAGTTGTCACACGATTGGCAGAGACAGCCAAGGACGCGCTTTCTTGGGACCAGCGGCCCCAAACACCAGCTGAGCTTAAGAAGTACCGAATGCTTTCGGTGCACGAACCAGGAAAGATTACTCGGCACTATGGCGCTGCTGACGACCCCATCCCCGAGGAACCCCAGGGAGGGTTTGGAGCGGTGCACCGGACAGGAGATTCAGTGGCCGGTAACATCGGTGGCTTTCCAACCACTGAGATGGGCAGGTACCAGCTTGAACAATCTGAGGGCATTTACGCCAGGTACGGCCTTCAGCATGGGATGCATCTCACACTCACCTGGGGTGCACCGCATGTGCTTGGTGCTTACGTTAGTGTCTGTCAGGTGAACTTTGAACTTGCCAGCATGCTGATTGTGCTGCATCTTCTGCATGCTGAGGGAACTTGTGTCTGCATGCTGGGCTGCTCTGTTCGAGAACAAGACGGTGCAGGGGTACTCAAACATCTGCTGAGTGCACCATCAGCAAATGTAGGCGTGCTCTCCCTTCCCTGAATGCAGCACCACACGGGAACCACTGGGCCGTGGCTATCAACGAGGCACAGTTATTCCCGCAGGGCTTGGCACGGACCGACCCTTTGGAATGATCATAGATGCACAAGTACGTATCAAGCACAGCAGTATTCTCAAACAAGCGATTCTCAGGAGCTGAACGGGCGATAAAGCAAAGCAAACAACTCTTGGTTCCGGCAGTTGGGCGCTGCAAACATCATTGGCAAGCGGCAAATACTTTTTTGGTGATAAGCATACGAGCTCAGCTGTCAAACCTGTGCCAGTCAGGGCATCCCATGATACAGGATGCCCCGTGCATGGGACGCCAACTGCAGAACCCATCGCTGCAAATTGTATTCAGAACTATGCTATTTGTTGACTTGAGTGACCCACTCAGTTGCTGCCCCTCCTTCACAGGGCAAGGAGAGGGCTCGTCAGGCCCTGCACATTATGTTCCCCACGGACCAGGGCCCCGAGGATAACGAGGAGGGCTCCATGGCGCATGACATGTACCTGCGCAGCCATGGTGCCTACCTGCCCGGCGAGCAGCGCAGGTGAGGGCTGGCAGGGGGAGAGAGGCGGGACAAAGGCCAGCACAGTGACATCAATGAGCACACTAAGCGGTGCTGGGCAATATCAGGACGCAAAGATATCCCCTTGAGAACGGTCGGCCAGCACACAATAGGCGGATTGACAGGGATCAGCTCACGAGATGGGTCTCCGGGGCACTGCAGCATTATGTGTAGAGGCAGGGCGTGGTGAATGTAAGCAAGTGTGATTGTGAGCAAGACGGCACGATTCAGGATCCCGCCAGGGTGCCTGGTATATGTGCGTATGCCAGCTGCAGAGGCCGCTGGGGGGGGGGGGTGCTGGTGGGTGGAAAGATAACCTGTGCTCACCCTCAAGCACTCACCAACATAAGATTTCAGTGCAATGGCCATGCAAGCACGTGCCGCCACATCTTATACATACAGTTGCATAAGTTCAATGAAGTCGTAGGGTGTCACCAGCACTGTGTGTCAAAGATGGATACCTGTGCAGTTAGAGATGCACTGGGGATGTGTTGCCCTGGTTTCACAGACGAGACTACGAGTGGCACAAGACCGGCGTTGACCCCACCACCCACCGGTTTGGAGCCACTGATAAGGACAACTACAGGGAGGGCGTCAGGAAGGCGCTGCAACCAGGATTGGACCAGACGATGCAGGTAGGAAGGGTCTGTGACCTGGCGGATCATCTCGGTTGTCATCGGTCATGCTTTCTTTGTTTGAAGGTCAGACAGTTCCACATCCAAGTGGGCAGGCAACGCAATACAGGATGCCACGGTGTGTCATCTCTGTTGCCATAGCTACACTTTATGCTTATGGTTGTCGCCTGAGGGCCAGACACTGCAGGTGGAGGGGTTTCTGTGGCATGGCTTATCGCTCTGTTGTCGTGCCACTACTGCATGTCTTGCGTGAAGGTTAGGCAACACCACCAAAGTGGGCAGGCATGCCACAGGCATGGAAGCACCAGTGAACGATGTTGAGCCCAACCTAGCAGCTGGGCTCAACCCTTATCTAGAGCAGGACAGCCGAACATAAAAGTCCATGCGACCCGTCGTGTGGCCCGTGTATTTGTTAGCCCCTGGGCATGCTGCTGTGTGTTCGGCTTCTGCTTCCTTGAGGCAGCTTCCGAAGACTGTTCAAAGGCTTCGGCAAGCTGGGCTTTCGGGAGGCAGCCTCTAAAGCCGGATAGCAGCTGTTCACTGAACACATGCACAGATGCCCTTGGTTGTGGGCTTGTCATGCACAACTTTCACTCTGCCTTGGTTACTAGAGTGGCTGGGCAGCCGCTGCTACTCTCAGTCTGATCCTGACCTTGTTATGTGTTGTTATGCATTCGTTATTGTTCGCTGTTGTTACTCTATCCCTGACTTTGCCATGTTTTGTCATGCCGCCCTGCAGCAGCCAGCAGTGGTCGCCAGCAAGCTGCACGCTGACTACAAGCTGGCCAACACAGACCAGCTGGGCAAGACACGCAAGCTAGGCACTGGCGAGCGGGGCTTGGCACAGGACCATGTGTTTGGCATGCCCAGCCTGCGCCATGGCGTTAGGGGACCAACTGTGGAGGAACTGATGAAAAACAGCCTACAGCCAGAACAGCAGCAACCAGATGCGGACCTGGGGAAGAGCTTGCGAGAGGTGTGTGATTGCCCCTGGCCTTTGGGATTGGGGCTGCGAGTAGGGTAGTGCTGTATTGCGTGGCTGTGGCGCATGGTAGTGCATCTTTAGCTGGCGGAGGCGTGAGGTTATAGATGAGGCCTGTTCCCAGAATATCGCTAGGTTACAAGGCAGGCTTCGAAGCCTGAGACCTGAGACACAGCTGGTGGGCATGCATCATGCATGCGCACGCACGCCGAGGTTTGTGGCACAGGCGCCTGGTCACCACTGAACACAGCCGCACCTGCACCTGCCTTGACCCCCAGGGGTGGCGCAACATAGCCCCAGAGGAGCGTGTCTTTGGCGCTCCCTCCGTGCGCACCGACATCCCCGCGCCAACCGTCAAGCGCGTGTCGTGCATGGTCAACTACGGCAACGAGCCTGATGCTCTGCAGGTAGGACTGCCACCAGGCCGCAGGTCATAGCTAGATTGGCTTCTGACTATCCTGGTTGGTTTGACGCTGCACAAGATGAGAACAGGCTGTCAGGCAGGACTGACCAATCAAGAGTGACAGCTCCACACCACACATGGTAGGTCCAACCCCGATGGCATCTCATGCATGTCAATTAAAACTGGCGGTCAGAACAACTTTGGATGTTTGACGTTGGCAAGCTCAACCGCAGACGACATCTCATGATCTGACTGTGTTTCGAATTGCAGTGTGGGGCTGTACTGCAGGTACAATCAAATAGCTTGCCTACTGGCATCACACCCCCCACCCCTCACCCCGTCTATGTCCTGACCGTTTTGCAGTTGCTCCGGCCCACCAAGAGCGTTGAGAGAGGCGTACACGAGGGGCACTACATGCAGGTGGGTCAGCAAACTGCACATTCTTTTCGAACTTAGCGCCAGCAGTCCTCTGCAATGCGGGTATGACGGTGTTGCATATGGATGCTTAAACCACCTTCTGTTCGACTTGCCGGACGATACATATGTTGAAAGTCACTCACCCACTCACTCACTCACTCACTCACTCACAGTCATGCTTCTCTCGCATAGGCACATACGAGCATGACAGCGCACCCAAACCAATTTCTGCACCAGCACAGCTGCCTCGCTCATGCTGCGCTCCGTCAGTCAGAGTAAAATGAGCGGTTTGAAACCGATTGACAAGGGTGTACTTAAAAAGCAGTGAAAGTCCATGTGCAGGCAAGCTGTTGGCACATTTGCACGTTTTTGGCAGTCATTTGTCCCTGCTTGCTTCATGTGCGCAGTTGAGGCCCAAGGACGAAGTGCGAGACATTGTCGGTGAAGCAGACATTCCCTTGTCTGAGGAACAGTTTGAAGCCGTGTTCCAGATGGCGGCTGGTGCAGATGGCGAGGCAGACAAGTGCTGCCTGGACACCTTCTTCCGGGCAAGGCACCACGTGTTGAGCCAAACTCTGGAGCTCGGGAAAGCATTGTGACACACAGCTGTTAGATGTGCAGGTACTACACAGCATACGGACAAACACCCAGAGCAGGATTAAGGCTGGATGCAGCCGGTGTTCGCTTGTAACGGTCTGCGGCAGCGCACAGACACAAGCGTTTGGTTATCACATCTGTAACGTTTGGCTACTGTTCACTTGACCAATGATACTGCCCAGGAGGCCACTTCTACACTAGCCAGGCAAACGTCAACGGGGACAGTAGCTGGTGAAAGTGCTTGGCCACCTTCTACACGTAATGAAGCAAAGGGCCACCCGACGGGGTATCTCACATAGTAGCGAGCAACACACATGTGCTCACCCAATATGGGGGCATGTGCCTATCTACTCGTACTGGAACGCAATTGCTGGAGTTAGCAAAGCAAGGCTGCAACATTTAAGACGTCAGCCATGATATGCAGGTTTCCCGCTTGCCCTGCAAAGAGCTTCTTTCTGGGCGCAATAGCTAACCCTAACTTGAACCCTACCAGGTTCGAGCAAGTTGTGAAAGCGGGCGGGAATACGGTCCGAATACTGTCTGTAAGTGGCTTCAGATTTGTAACCTCTAGCTTTTTCAATCACAAAGCGAACTGGATGTATGCCGCAGCAAACCGCAGAAACGGAGGGGTTTTCCCCACCAGTATTTTGTCGCCTTATCACTATCTGCTTGCTAATGCAAAGGGGCTCTCTGGTAAGGCCTCGCCAATCGGCGATTTCCAAAGGTCTCTGGCCATCTGGAGAATGTCTACTTATCGCTCACTGGATGGTATCAGACCTCAAGGACAGAGCCCCTTCACCTGCAATGCAACTACACTAGCCGAGGTCTCAACACTAGTCGGGGGGGATGCAGGAATTGCAACCCAGATTTGCGCGACCATTGACGTCGGGCTTTTGGGGGCCAGCAATGCGGTACTGCAATGGACTGTGGGCGCGCTCAAGGATCAGCAGCAGGCTTCCGCGGAAGTTGCCAACGGACTGAATACAACCTTTTTACTTATCAGCGCTTATCAAGTCTTCTTGATGCAGGTGAGCTCAAATCAATGCCTTTCCGAGCATTCCTGCCACGACCACTGATCACATGTCTACGAGCGGTCATCACCAATTTTCTGTCCGACATATGCACTTGCTGTGCTGTGCTCTCCGTGCAGCCCACGATTCGATTGCCATCGTATCACTTGCAGGCTGTCCACTGGGGCAGCGTGCGCTTTGAAATATCATGCAACCGGCGCAACTTGCCTGTTTTCGCTTCGCAGGCTGGCTTTGCTCTGTATGCTGCTGGCGTTGTGCGAGCAAAGAATGTCCATATGGTAAACTATGTGCATGGAACATCGAACGTGCTTCTGACTCGCCCATGGGTATTGCTGTTACAAATTTTGGTGGCATGGGCGCAGATCCTATTGAAAAACTTCATGGACGCTGGTATTGCCAGTATGACGTTCTACCTCATCGGCTTTGGCTTAGCATTTGGTGATAAAGGCAACGCCAATGGTGAGTGTTACGGTAGTCACTGGCTGCTGGGTCATGCACGCCTAATCAGGCATGGTACACCATCCCAAGCTTGCCCTACTTCTCCCCATTCAGGCTTCATTGGCAACTGGGATTTTGCTCTGTCCAAGACAACATCTGCGTTTCCAGCGCCGTACGCCTTCTACATTTGGAACTTCGCATTCGCTGCCGCCTCTACCACCATTCTGTCAGGCTCTATCGCAGAGCGAGCCACATTCCACTCGTAAGTTTTCTTCTGGTTGCTCGTGAAGCCGACAGCTGAAGCACATGGTCATGTGGGAAAGATGGAATCGACCTCTTACACACATCAACTGCGCGCTGGCAAAGCCAAGTGTGCCAGTTCTGGGACAGTTCTTGTGGGGTGTTACTGAAATGTCGCTGATGTGTGGTAATGGCCAGGCAGAGAGCACCCTCAGCAACGCGCCATGCCATACCTTGCATGTAGACTCGTAATCGTTTGTATTCATTCGCAAATCATTGCATCAATGGTACAACACGGAGGGTGTGTTGATCCAAATGCCTGCATTGCACCCATGCATCCATTCAAGACGCAGAGACAGAACCACCAGCCACCTGGACTTGGACCCACTCCCATTCAGACCACCTGCCAGCACACGCCCTAGATCCGCACGCCAAGTTTCTTCTGCCTGTTACTGACACCTCCTCTTGCACCCACAGGTACCTGGTCTACTCCGTCTTCATGACAATCTGGGTCTATCCCGTCATTGCCCATTGGTTGTGGGCACCTGCCGGCTGGCTGTCCGCAAGCAATAAGAACTCCATCTTGGGATCGGGCGCCATTGACTTCTCTGGCTCAGGTGCGCATGCAGCTGCTTTTATGCAGTTCACGCCACCCGGGGGCACACGACAACTTTGGTTCTGCAAGTTGCTTTGACATGTGAGAGCAGCTACAAACCAGCAGACCAGCAGTGCCACGCCAGCACCAATCATGCAAGCATGCAAGCAGCAGCTGCAAACTGCAGACGGGTGACGAACGAAGCTAAGGAGCAGTGGCAGGCACGCAAGCAGGACCAATGAAGCGCGTCAGCAGCAGGCTGGCACGGATTGCACGTCTCAACACAGCCGGAGTTTCAAGCCAGTGGTGGGAACTGTTGCAGGGCAAGTGGCGCGGAGGCAAGCAATCTGCAACCAGCCATTGACTTGAGTAGCAGCACGCGCCCAACGGCTGACACACAGCCAGCTTTGCGAACATCACCCAGCCGCTGTGTTCACTTAGCCATCAGGATCAGTGCGTGGATAAATCACTGGAGCTGTCAAGGAAGGAACGTTCAACTGCTGTGTATAATCAGTGTTGTGGCACACATTGTGGGGGTGTTGCGTCATTCATTCAGACCACAAGTGCATGCCAACCAACTCAACCTGGCTGACGGGCTGTCAGAGCGTGAAGAATTCAGCCTTGTGCTGGACGGTGTGGTGATAATAGCTCACATCGTGGGGTGTTGTTTTCTTGCAGGTGTGGTGCACATGGTTGGCGGTTTCGCTTCTATCATGGGTTCACTGGCCACAGGCCCGCGCACTGGCCGGTTCGACAGCACCTTGGGCGTGACGGCCTTCAAGGGCAGCTCGGCCTCACTGTACGTGCTGGGCACATTCCTGCTCTGGTTCGGCTGGTATGGTGAGTCACACCAGGCACGTGGATGAAACAATTAGAGATGCGAGTGAAACGGTCACAGAGCAGACCCATGAGTTTGATGCTTTGTTTCCTTACGGGAAGGCTCCTGAAACCAAGAGGCAGATCAATTCGCCTTGTGTCAGATTCTGGTGGCTGACACATGCCTGCTGAAGCATCAGATGTGTTTGGCTTGCCAAATAGGTTTGGAATGCAAGGCGCTGGTGGCGGATACATGCCTGCATGAACAGTGCAAAACGGCAGATTCTGGCCCCCCCACTCTGGGTGCTGTGCTGATGTGGCGTTGAAGTGTCTTCCTGTCGGTCGTTGCGTGCAGGGTTCAACCCTGGGTCCCACCTGGGCATCTCCACCTACGTGCTGTCCTCGGCGGTATCGCGCACGGCAGTCACCACCACACTGGCAGCGGGCTCAGGGGCCATCAGCAGCCTCATCCTCATATTCAAGCGCACACGCACCTGGGACCTGCTAGGGGTAAGCGGACATTCGATGAGCATTCGCCTGCAATGTCAGTTTCATAGTTTCAGTTTAGACCGAATCCGTTGCAACCACAAATGCCATGTTAGTTTCGTAGTTCGACTTATATCGGTTTCCGATGGGTTTCTTGCGTCCTTTTGAACGGTCAGAATTCATCTGTATGCCATAAACCGGGGAGGGTTGGTGCAACGTTGACCAGCAAAACACTTAAAGAGGCATCACACACAACCCTTACAATCACTCAGAGTTCCTTCAATCTCCAACGGGCTTGTGTAGTCACACGGCAGCACCGAGTTGCACCACAAACAACTCACCACAATTCTAGTCCTTCCAAAGCCTCTTGGGAACTGAGCCTGCAAAAGAACACGCCTGCCAATCAATCACATTTGTACTGCCATGCAGCAGTACTGTTTTGCGCCACGGACAGCCCACAGCAACCAAACCTAGTCCCGCCAAAGCCTATGCACATCCTGTGAAACAACGAACGACAATCAATCCGCCTTTCTTGTGCATGTGCGCAGGTGTGCACAGGAGCCTTGGCCGGACTGGTGGCGATCACAGCGGGCTGCGGAGTGGTGGAACCATGGTAGGTTTAGGTTTGGGGGTTCTCTTTGAAAGTCGAAACTAAATAGCCTCGCATGACGAGTTTGCGCACTGCCACAAGCACGACCCCCGATTGCTGAAGCTGAACATGCCAAGTTCACAAGACGCCCGTGTGAAGCGTCGACAAATTATATCTTGGATTGTGCTGCTCATACTCACGCTGACGAACTGCCTCGCACTTTCAAACCATGTTGGCTGGTTTTGCGCCTTGCTCCTCTTGGTCTTTATCCTTCTAGCCTGCAATGCCGCTGACTGACAGTGTGTCTTGCACCCTCACGTTATGGTGCTGAACGCGGGTGCGAAACCTGCGGGACCGATTTGATTAAATGTCATTTTGCCCCCTGCGGGATGAGATATGGTCTATACGGTAGCTTTCTTAAATGCATTCCTTAGCTGGTATTTCCGCTCACGCTGTGCCTTGCATCCCGCGGCATGTGCCTTACCTTTTTCGCAGGGCTGCTATTATCTGTGGTGGGATGGCCGCACCTGTCTATGTGTATGGGGAGGTGTGGATGGAGTGGATGCAGATAGACGACCCGGTGGGCGCCTTCCCCGTGCACGGACTGTGCGGCGTGTGGGGCGTCCTATTCGTCGGTCTGCTTGGCAAAGAACAGGTGAGACGAGGGCCAGGATTCGCGGGGCTTGAAACATCTCAAGCCAAGTCACGCTGGTACGGGACGGAGTGGGTGGACGTACGCTAAGGAATGGGAAGGCTATTGCATCGTCTTGAAGCGTGTCAGGCGCGCCCAGCTTGTCAGGGCGCTGGCTTGGTGCATGCACAAATGCAATGAGAAATGGCAATGCAAGTCGTGAGGCTGAGGCTGAGGCAGCCAAAAGCTTGCCAAACATTGTCATATTTGTGAGCTGCATCTGACAGGCAATGTGCGGCCCGATAAGCCATGCTGTACGCTTGACCTGAATCATTGACTCGTATGGCCAAGTTATGTTCTGGTTGTCATGATTGCAGCACATCATTGGCGATGTTATTTTCTGGTTGTGATGATTGCAGTACATCATTGACTCGTACGGCAAGCCTGAGGGGCAGCACCTGATGGGCATATTCTACGGCGGCCACGGTCAGCTGCTGCTGTGCCAGTTCATCGCAGTGCTGGTCATCGCTGCTTGGAGCTGTGAGTGTAACCAGCGCATTTACCCCGTTTTGTTGGCATCAAGGCGGAACAAGGCGAGGCCCTGTTTGCAGCTCTGTTCAGAAGCGTTCGCAAGCGACAAGTGTCCAGAAGTGCTTGAGGGGGCCGTGAGAGCAGCCTAGGAAGTTTCTTTGACAACCAAAACATAACCAAATGAGAGGATCCTAGGTGTGAGCATGGTTTCAAGTGCTGCCAGCTGCCTGACTGTTGCTGCAGCGTTCTGGATCGGTCTGCTGTTCTTTGGTCTGCGCTACGCCGGGGTCCTGCGTGTCCCCCTTGAGATGGAGGCGCAGGGGATGGACGGAGCGCTGGGCGGGCCAGGCAGCGGCATCAACCCCAAGAGCATCACAAAGGTGCGGCATGGCAGTATGGTACACTGCTACATCCCTTTTGATCACGTGTACGAAACCCTAACAGTAGCGGGCGATCTAACAACACGCAACTGTATGGACCTGTGGTCCGTGCTTGGCAACTGTATGGTCCGTGCTTGGCGTCAGGCACTAGCCACTAGGCAGGCAAACAATACAGGCTGCATGTGGCAGTCAATCGACAATTGATACATGCAGTCGTTGGACTGCTGAGCGCTGTCCAGTTTCAACACTTGCAAGTATCTTTTGCCTGCTGTCTTTTGTTTGTTTGTTTGTTCGTTTGTTGCAAGCTCGTTCCCTGGGTGTGAGCGCAGACCTACCCAGTAGCTGCCAGCAGTGCTGTTCTGAGCCGTCACTGATCTCATGGGTGTGCATGTAGTTCAACGGCAGCATGGACCCCATGTACACAGTCGGCGCAGGCAACGGCATTGCCAAGGGACACTTCACCAACGCGCAGGTGGGCTGCAGTAGGCAGTCAGCAACCGGTGTTGTGACAGGCCTGCATTGTGCCCAAGCATGTGGGAAGGCTGATGAACCGCAGTGAGATGCTGCAGCATGGGTATTGTTTTTGGGATAGGCCTGCACTGTCGCTCGTGCAGTAGGCTGCCACGTCGCACACACGCCAAGGCATCCCTCGTGCAGATTTGAGTTGTCTGGAACACCCGGTCATCACTTGCCATGGAGTGCGGATATATGGCCGGTGAGCCACAAGGCACCATTGTAATTGTAATCCGAGCCCCCAATGGTCAGAACGGACAATGCAATCAAAGGTAGTCCAACCAGAGCATTGCCGTCAATCAGCCTCAAGCCGTTGTTACCTGCTGGCTGCAATAAGGAAACAAAGCACTGATTTTGGTTGTGTGTGGTCGCAGATCCGTGCCAATGGCGGCAACCATTTGATCTCCCTGGTCACCATCACAGAGGGGCAAACGGACACAACACCCACACAGCACACAGACGCCACTGCCTCGTGATCACCACAGTCAGACAGCGGCATCAAATTCCAGGAGCTAATGGCATGTGCACCGCTTTTTGTAGGACTAAGTGCATTGTCATTACATGTGTACACCAGTCCGGTGCATTGTCTGTGGTCAGCATGTCTCATGTCAAGTGGTGAGCATGCCAGCACATGGCAGCATGGATGCATGGTTGTACACACAAAACGAACAGATGCATCAGCCCAGGCCAGTGCAGTGTGTGTATAGAAAAGGCCAGCTTCCCTTTCAGGCAGGTGATAATCTGGCAGGCATGGCATTTGAGTGCATCAGCCTTAATGTATCTTGGTTATCCTGGAAGCAGTAGTGGGTTGCTGTAGAGCAGACCAGAGGCTTGGCTGCAGGTTGTGCGGCAGGGTATCCGTTTCTGGTGGCCTTTCTGGTAGATGCAGATGGCTGCTGTGGCTAGTGTAGCAGTAGATCAGACAGGCTGTTTCTGAAGGCGAGCAAGCAGCGGCTTTATCGCAGCTTTTACTGAATGCAAAAGGAGCTCTACTCGCTCAGATTCTAGCCATTTCTGCTGCCTCCATTTCTGCTGCCTGTTATGACTTCATCTGGCATGGGTGCTCAGTGGCGATTCAAGACACGTCGCTCGGACTGGATGGTGAATCTCCCGCGGTATTGGATGCTACAGGTTGCGCACTCGATGTTGGCATGAATCTCAAATGGTGTTGGATGCTGAAGGGTATGCATGCGGAGCTCCGGTCGGCTTGGCATGCGCATGTATGGAAGGAGCATGTATTGGAGGCGCAGGAAGTTGAAGGGCATGCAAGGCCAGGGCTGTGCCAACTAGCAGCTGCTGTCCATCTGCTCTTGAAGTGCTCACGCCAGCAATCATCAGTAGGTGTCGGACGTAGCGCATGATGAGACGTCTGCATCCGTACTAAGGTGAAGTGCACATGCACATCTCGTGGCCATGGGACTGTCACCCTGGTGCTGAAGACCCCAACTGTTCAGAGTTTAGAGCAGGAACAATCATCTTCTTCTTTTCACAGAATTTTTTAATTCAAATTTCCACTACTGCCAGGTTTTGGGGTTTTTTTTTGTGACAAGTGAGTGTAGCCTTTTATGGCAAAGATTGTGTTCTTGTTATCTGGTAGCTCTTATTTCTTTACAGTGTCTTTACTATGTACTCTCATCACTTTCTTGGTCACTTGCTCTTGTTTACACCTGTTCGAGATGCTCTGCTTCAGTGCGTGGCTGGACGCTCAGAAGACGGCCTGACCATGCAGATGCATATGCCCCTGTCAGCTGTTTGCCCTTGCTGCCCCGCTGGTGCCTGGCACTGTCAAAACCATTGAGAAAGATTGAGACAGTGTAAAGATCCCTCGCTTGCCAGTGTGTGATGAGGATGCAAGCTCGCCACAGCTCACAACACCCTCCAGTAGGCAAGGAACAGATGCTGACAGGCTCCTCAACAGGGCACCGTGTACTGAGCAGAGTAGCACACTGCAGTGCACATCACACCCGGAGTGACACGCCGGTGGGCAGGGCTGCAGGCCTCTGCTCGCGTTCAGTTCCAGGCTGCTCTGAAGGAGCTTGTCACGCCCCACGCTACAAACCTCATTCCAGCGCATGTGCTTCCTCCACAGTGCGCGCGACGCGGCCCAACGGTTGCGAGATGAACGGGATCGCGTCCGGCAGTTGCGGGAGGAGCGCCATGCGGCCGGCGAGCGTTTCTCTACCAAAGCCGCCTGTTGAGCGCTGACCGCAACCATGGAAATGGTAAGGCAGCAGCCTGTCGGCAGAATTACATGGGTCAAGCTCACGCGCACTTTGTGCTCTGCATTCTGCTGACTCTTCTCGCAAGCAGCCTAGCGCAAGGACCCGCCAATCCCATACGGATCAATGGGAGCAAAGGCGAGCAGCCCGTGCCGGGCGGACGAATTCCAGGTACCTGAGCCGTCGCACTTCACTTGGACGTTGCCCATCAATAAAGTCCATCAGCGCAATCAATGTGTAGCACCGCAGGCACCGCTGAAATCGTGAGGCGTAATACAAACTATCCCGTGCTGTACCTCCTGTGGAGGAACAACTCAGTTGGTGAGACAAATGATTGAAGGCCATGGCCGCCGTTTCATAGAATGAGACTAGGGATAGCAATTTTTGGTTGGTTTTATTTAGAATAATTTACAGACTCTGAGAGGTATGTAGCTGTACAACCGGGCTCGGGTTGCCTTCTCGGCAACATTTAAGCAACATCGTTGTAGTCTTCTTCATGATCAGAGTCAGGGCTGAAGGACTACAATTAAGTACTGCGCATATAGGAGAGGCATGCAAGATTTCGTACATTTTACGTTCCGACCAAGCTTTCCAAATGGCAGCATGCATTTTCTTGGCTCGTTTTCCATTTTGCCTCCAGTCCACCTGCCTTGCCTGGTTGCTCTCTGGGTTAGTTATGCTTTCTTGCCCAGGGCAGTGCCCATCTTGTTCCGCGTCCTATTACGACTTTCCTGCTGTAACCATATATAGCATAGTATTCACTGAAGAACTAAACCTGTATGTGCCATCATGCACCATGCTTGCCGTCGGTAATCATGACGGTGCTCTTCTTCAATCAAGTGCCACTCCGTGCGATGCTTGGCTGTCCACAGGAGAAGTTGGTTTCAATCTTCGAGTTCGCAATTCAAGCAGCACAGCTGGCACCATTGCCAATCAGGCTGCTTTCAACAGTGAGTCAATGGCAAGGGCAGACAATGGAGTGTGTGGTCACCGGCTGCAGTCACTTGGGGGCAAGCTCACCCTGTTGAGGACGCAGGGTAGAAGCTCACAGAGGCCATGGATGCAGTACTGCTGTCCATGGCACATTGTTGTTCTATTTGCCAGCGGAAGCTCTACTTGCGAAACGCACACGTTTCGCATGACAACTTAGTAATAGAATTGACACAAGCCCAGACAACTACTGAACTGCATCTCAATGTGCCCAAAACAGACATCAGAGAGTTGGGAGGTGTCAACACAGCCACGGATTATCATCGGACGCAAGGTGTTTTACGTAAACTCCTGCCCTTGCAGCTTCTTTCATTCAACTGGACAACGGTGTAAGGCCCCAGCGCAGCATTAGCAACCAAGTCACGTCTGCAAGCCGCATAAGGAACTCCTCTGCCATCAGCCTCCTCACCGCGGCATCAGTGAGTGTGTGTTTAGAGGGGCGGCAGGGACATGGGCACTGCAGACCATGATGGCAAGCCAGTGGCAGCAAGCCGCCCAAAAGCAGACCGTCTGACAGGCACCTGCGGAGCAATGATGGTGTACTAGAGCAGCCATGCTGGGGTACGATTGCGCCTGAAGTACGAAAGGCATGTTCTGTTGCTGGATTACTCAGCACGCTGAGCCTGTTGGTTGCAGGCAAACCGGAACGTCTACAACACGACAACACAACCAGTCAGTTCAGCAGGTAAATTGAGTTTACACACAAACGTGTGAAAGGACGGAAGGAAAGCTATGCTTAAGCACTGATTCGGCAAATTAGGCCAGCACCAAACTAGCTCACTTGAGCTAGAGCTTGGCTTGCTCAGGCATTGCCAGTGCGCCATCAGGCACACTGATGATGTCATGGGTCACTGGTGATGATGTTATGGAACACTGGTGATGATGTCATCACGGGTTCTCTTCACGTTTTGATTGTGATTGATGTGCGGCTGGGCAGGAGTTCGTAGCTGTAAAACTTGCTTTCCTGCTGGTAACCGTAGTCTGGAGTGCCCTTCTTGCATGCAAGTCCAGTGACAAGATGTCTGCACATCATTCTTTATTATGGCCACATTTCGTGACTTTCTTGCTTGGTGTTGTGGTTTGGCCTCAGGCAGTAATCAAGCTACTGCCATAGCACGTGGTGTGTTTGAACAAAACACGCCCGCAAAGGACGGAAAAGGACTCAGGCCCCCTCCTACTCTTCCCAGACCCCCCAGCCCGCCCTTCCCACCCCCTCGCCCGCTCTCCCCCAGGCCACCCAGCCCCTTCCCACCCGGGCCACCACCACCACCTGATCCCCCAGGCCCTTCGCCACCATCCCCTGCCAGTCCAAAACCCAATGATGCAGGCAAGATCGATGGGCCCCAGGAGCCACGGCCACGCCCGCGACCACGACCACGCGCCACAGCTGGCGTCAGTGACTCATTTCCAGTACCTCTCAATCCTAGTAGACCCCCAGCCAAGACATTGCCGCGGGCAGATGTGTCCGGGCATCCCGGCCCAGGCCACAGTACGCTAGCGCCAGACTTGAGCTATCAACCAAAGCCACCACCCCGGCAGTTGTCGGCCGACAGTCTTAATAAGCACGTTTCTAGTCAACCCAAAATGCAGCAGGCTGTCAGCCCAGACTTGGTTTTCGGCCATGTACCAACACGTTTGCTCAGTCCAGAATACAATGGACGCTCTGAAGCTCAGCAGGCTGGCGAAGCACCCATGCCTCTGGCCCGCCCGATTGCTGATACAGCCGAAACAGTCCCTCCGCCAGCCCACTCATCCAGCGCACCCTCACCAGCAACCAGCGACTCTCAAAAGCCGTTGAACTTGACAGCTCAGAACGCACCAACCCCTAGTGCTGTTCAAGCAACTAGACCAGCAATCCATCCGGCCAACCCATCCAGCGCATCTTTACCAGCCACTTCAAACTCTCACAAACCCCTGGCCCACACAGTCCAGCAGAGCCGCACTCTTGGCCTCTCAGCAATACCTGATGATGCACGTGGCCTGCCGGCAGCCGCTTCTGCCGGTGTGGCGATGCAGCCCAGCCCCTTGGCGCTACCAGTACATCTCGACCCTGGACATCAGGCTGTCGACCTTACGACCGAACATGTCACAGCAGCAGAGAGAACAGCTCCCGTGGACCCAGGCATCTCATCTAGCTTGTGGGCAGTGCCTCTGAACGCTCAGCAACCGCGACACAGAACTGGGCAACCCAGTCCAACGCACCAATCAGAGCCCATACCCACACAGCAGCAGGTTTTTGAGGGTTCTGATGTGCAGTTTGCTAGCAGGCACCCCATGCGCTAGCAACAATAGCCTAGCCGTTGCCATCAAGCTGGAGGTGTTGTTGACGTTCAGCAGGAAGCTGTGACCTCCAAACTGACCAGCACTGCCAGTCCCAAACGCAACGATGTCAACAAAATGGGCATAACCGATGGTTCCCTATGGCTACTGACCGTGTTAAGCAACCCACCTGTGACCGCCGGTGTTATCACAGCATTTTCTTTCAACACGCGGAGACGCCTTTCCTCTTCTCTCACCCTTCTCAGCCCTGCTCTCCTCTGGCAGTGATGATGTGGCGACATGCCTGCCAGGTGTGATACAGAACAAGTCGGATGCCCATGCCTGGTAACACAACAAATACAATACAAACAAGGCTCCAAACTCTCGATGATGTCGGAGCTGCGAGTGACTCCTTGGTTTTTCCCACTTTTTGTGTAATTTGTGTAATGTCATTCATTACAAGGATCTGGTTTTGTATCTTGTGGCCTTTTCAGGTGCAAGGACTTTGCCGCCGCGCATTCGGTGTGTCATGCTTTGCTTGCGTGTCAGTTTTGTTGTCACGCCACCCAATGTACCGTATTGATTCGGATATCGTTGGTAAAGAGACTCTCGCCCCATGATGGTTCTGTTAATCACCAGTGTTAGTATTTGGATATCCCGGACACTCACAGGAGGGAGTGAACACCAGGAAGCACCTCCAAAGCAAATAATAATCATTCGCGATTGTCGAAGCCGTATTCTACTTATGTAATCTGAGCCTCTCTAGCATGAGTCTGCCAGGATGTAGCTACCACTATCACGGCGGAGCAGAATAATATGTTTTAGATGAATCCTAACCGCTCGGCACATGAGTAACAGCGACTTTCACGAGATGACAGAACAGTTGACCATTTACACGGCAAGCCACGCAATCACTGAGCAGGAACACAGCGACTCATAGCGGACGCCAGCATGCAGTTTGTATCCTTTCCATTAGAACAGACAGCATCACAGGGCTGCCTTCCAGGCGACGAAGCCGTAGCAGGTCTATGCAGTCCTCCGGAGACGCGTCTACCCCGGCGCCTGCTGGACCTGCCAGAGGCTTGCCTGGCGAAAGTGCTCGCAGCTCTGGCTGCAGAGTCACGAAATAAGTCAGCCAAGGACATCCTTTCTCTGTTCAGAACCTGCAGGTGGTTGCAATCTTGCATGCTTGGGATATGATTGACGCTTAGCTGCAGCATCTCGACCTCCCTGTGGTAGCATGTGCAACCTATTAGGTTGCTTCACATCCTGAGGTATTCGGAGCATGTACAACATGGCCCCGCCGAATCTTCAGGTTCGGCCTCTCACCGTGATTGTCATCTTGCTGTCCTGTCCACAGGGCTCTGAAGGACCTCGTCCTGTCCCATCGAGCAGTGTATCTGCATGTCAGCTTCCCCATTCGCCCCAGTCAGGTGGTCCAACTCCAGCTGGCATGCAAGCACTCGCCAAACGTCCACGTGCACTGCTGGGGCCGCCAGCAGCCCTTCACCCTTGCTGCGCCCTCTGGCGCTACCCTCATGGCAGCAGCGGCATCTGCAGGAGGCCATGGGCTGGCAGCTATCACCAGCATGCAGCTTGGGGTGAGTGGCTTGATGTATAGGCGGGCTTGTGCGCATTAGCCCACGCCTGCCGTTCACAGGTCCTTGCGCACGTATGACAGCCTTCAAGTAGCAGCATGACTCATGATGGAGCATACCGGTCAACATACTTAATGCGTGCCAGTTGTTCTCTGAGGCCCTGGATGGTTACTCTCGCAGTGCTGCGTTTTGCCAAGTGGTGTCACATGCTTACTCATCCACTACTTTCCCATGCATTGCCCGTGCATGTCAACATCATGCCCAACAGCAGACATGATTTTTTTTTCCTGTAATGTGTTTACAACAGGAGCTTCGTAAACCGGAAAAGGGGTCTATTGACAGTTTATTTCAGGCAGTGGCCAGGGACAAGAGCGCACGCTGGCCAGCCTGCACTGATTTACTTACAGCACTTGTGCAAGACTAGCTTCCCTGTTGCTCCACTTGCACAGGGCTTTGTTCTGGACGCAGTCGTTCCGGCCTGGCTGGTCCCCTGCCCCAACCTAGCAGCACTACACCTATACCATTGTGACTTCAGCACTCTAGCCAACCCAACCACCGCCATCCCAGATTGTGGCCACATCAAACACCTGAAGCTTGAGATGGCTCCTGTCAGCACAGATCAGCACACACTAGCCAAGTGGAGGCACCAGCTGCATGCGCTTACAGGCCTCACTAGCCTCAGCATCACCAGGGAACAGCACGCGAGCTTCCTTCAAAGCTGCTCAGCAGCAGCATCCCGTCTCACACACTTGAGCTTCAGTTTTAAAGGTCAGCCCACCCGTCCACACCTCTCTAAGCTGCCATCCTGGTTCCCGTCTCTCTGCAAGCTGCGGTTACAAGGAGCCACTGTGGATGACCGAGGCACAGAGGCACTGCTCAAGCTACCCAGCCTGGCGAGCTTGGAATGCCACTCTTTACAGCTGCAGCACAGCTACAGCCATCGCTACTGTCGGTGGACGCATCTTGGTCTAGCAACTCTGCCGTTTGATGCAATGGGCCGGCTGCCGCTGGATAGAATACAGTCCATGCATGTCACACTGGACTTCGAATGTGTGCTCACTCCAAGTGGAAACTTGGATACGAATCTGAGGGTGGCGTCAACGTTCAGAAGGTGGCCGGTTGAGTGGCATTGCCATCGCATGCACTTGTGCAATGACAGGGCGCGTGCACACAGCACGTGTCTTGCAGCAGTTGTGCCAATTGTGGCCAGCAGCCCTGCAGGGGAGCTAGTTATCTCACACGCCACGCCGGTGAATGCTGAGCTACTTGCTGCGATGGCACAGCATCTGGTAAGCAGTAAGCTGTGGTGGCTGCGGTTTGAAGCTTGCACGTGGGCACCAGAGGTTTGGCCTCTGCTGCTGCCCAGCCTGCCGCCAATGATCCGCACACTCAGCCTGCAGTTCGATTCGGAGCAGTGTCCAACGGAAGCAGAGGTGGCGTTGATGTGTGTGCGAGCCTGCCGGCCAGTGGTTGTGAGATTTGTCTGCTCTAGAGGCCTAGCATGGCAGGAAGGCTGGGAACAGCGGGTCAAGGAAGCCATGGCTGCAGCAGGCCACCAGCACGTGCACTTTGAGTGACAACAAGCACTTGAAAAAGCACAAGGCATAGAGGGCGAGGCAGTGTAGGTGGCTCAGCGGTAGAGCAACATCTTGTGTACAATGCATTACGGCTGTGTGTGAAGACCATGTGTGCTGCCTGGCATGGTGCATGCCAGCGCACTGTGGCGCAGCTAGTTTGCAACAGTTAACCTAGTTATTTGGCGTGGTGTAGCTGGCATGTTTCTCCGTTGCTCTGGTCACTTTAGTTGAGTTGACTTGCCGTAGCTCTGGTCATTGTACTGTCAGCATGTATGTACGCGTATGAGACGACATGCAGATTGACCGGTAGGGGTGTGAGGGTGTGCTGGATTTCAAGACAGGTTTTCGTATTTATGAAGAACCATACCAGCGCCTGTGTTTAGTTGGTATCAGGTTGATCGAGTTGTAACAACAAAAGAGAAAAACAGTTCAAGCCAGCGTTGACATGCCCGATTTGGATTCTTATGCGCCTGTGCCATAGTAAGAGTGCTGCGTTGATGTCATTTTGGCTCTTGCCTGGGTTTGTCCCACTTTTTGTTAGCTGCCAGATTTGTGTAACGTCATTCATTACAAGGATCTGGTTTTGTATCTTGTGGCCTTTTCAGGTGCAAGGACAGTGCCGCCGCGCATTCGGTGTGTCATGCTTTGCTGTCAGTTTTGTTGTCATGCTTCTCATCATGATGGTGATGATGCACAATGGTTTTCTGCCGCCGCTGCGCAAACACTGGCTTGGCTTGGCACACTGTTCAATCTTGGATATGAAGCTTCGCAGCTTGCGGATGTACAGTTGTACATTGATGATGGGGCCAGTGTTCCATTGCATCTTGGCATTTGCGTGACCAGACTTTGCGTGCAGCTGCTTGCTTGCTAAGTGAGTGCCACAGATCGCGCCGTGACGAAAATGCAACGGATAGTGGTGTAGGTCCAATCTACCGTCGCCTATGACACATGCGAAAAGCTGAGAGGGGCAGTGATCCGGGCAACACGCTTCAAATCAATATTATCAGTCATACACCCGCGCTCTTCAACAGTGTTGCATCAAGGGAGTCAGCAAGCCCTGCATGCGTATCCGCTAAGGATACGGTGACAACACGGCCCGGTCAGCAGTGCCGAAGTCAATCGCTTGATGTGCTACAGGGGAGCCAGTACACTGTTGACCAAACCAGATAGGAACATCGCAGTGCAATTCTTCTAATGCAACACATCCATATTTCATCAAGACAGTAATTGAATTATACTTGACCAGCAGTAGCTGCATGGGCATGGTATACCTGTCAGCAGCCCAATCAAGCAGAACCAGCATCTGCTGCACAGATATTCCAATGCCCACAACGTGCACTTGAGAAGCCGCCTACTAACCTGCCCGTGCAAAAGACACTTTCAAGGTCGAAATTGAAGGAACCATCACTTGTCCGGATGCTTTGGTGGGATAAAGTCACTTAGAAATTATTTTGGTCAAACATCAACGACACGCTCAAGATTGGGCCGTTTCACTGCAACCAAGTGAGTGATCGCACATCAATATTGGCGCACATCATTATTACCTCTCGGGCAGACCTGGCGACATGCTCATGTAATATGGCCATAACGGTTGCTTTGAAATTTCAAACAGATGATAGGCCCTGCTGATGTTCTACGCGGCATCCTAAAGCAGACGCACTGTCCTATCCAAACGCCGACTAACGTGCCTGCACAGGATTCTGTGCCAGTACAGCAAAGCTGCGCCACACACCTCGCCGCCTGGAATACTGCTGGGAATCAGCCACCGGTGGCTGTGGAAAACGGCAGGACCTGCCGGCGGTTGTGCGACAAGCAGCGGTTGTTGACTCAACAAGGTGTCCCACATAATATCGCGGTATACTAGATTGGCTTACAAAAAGCAGCGGGACCCGAGCGCGAGGCCTGGGGACGACCGGCGTAGTTTGCGACGGCTGCGCTGCGATTCCTGGTGATTGGTGCAGCAGGCAGTGGTGAGTAGCCACCTTCTGTGGTGAGCCTGCCATTAACAACACGACCTGGGGTCACTTTCACGGTCGTTGGGCCCCGGTTGCCTCCAAAGGACTCGTAGATTCGCTTTGTCGTGGAGTCATCCAGACATCCCCAGTTTCTGACGGTGTAGTTGGCCACCTGTGCGTACACCACGACCACTAGGGATTAATGCCAGTAAGACCACAACCAACTGAGGCAAACAACAACTCAAGTACACAACAGACTTTATGTGCTCAATCTCTTCGTAAATCCTGTGCAAACCCGTGTCTGCATGATTTTTGCACTTCTGTCATGCTTGAAGTTTACCTTGACTGGGTGTGCCAGGAACACAACTTGTGCTTGTTCCAGGTCGTCCAAGTGGCTCTGTGCGTCGAACTGTGTCACCTCCACCATTGCAGATGCAGGGCTTTCATGCGTGTCCAGGGAAGCGTGAAGCTGGTCTGAAGAGGCAAAGGCACAGGTGGGCGTGGTAGCAAACTGTTGATGATGATTCAAGGGCAATCGACCGCAAATGCAAAGTGCTCTTTGTAGCTTACAGGCATGCACAGACTGCTCTGGGAGCGATTTTGAAACAAACAAGTAAAGCCTTGATGGCTATGGAAGATGATGCAAATAAAGATGCTGCTTGTTATAAACATGGTGGCAGCAGGCCAGCTCTGGCCCGATGCCACTCGCAAACAAAGTCATCCCGGTGAGTTTCCATCTCAGTGCTTGCCTGCTTGACACGAATTACACACCAGCACAACGACACGAGCTGTATCAATGAACCCATGCACAAACAGCATGTAATCCGTGCTACTCACTGTGAATTGGGAAGAAGGCTGTGTTGCCCGTGTGCGGCTCCATGTCGTACGCCACACCGTACCGCTGAACAAAGTGCTGATACTCAGTGCCCATCATTCCACGACGGTCAATCAGGCACTGGGGCTGGAGCAGAAACCTACAAGCGTCCATGCGCACGACTGTTTGTGTGCATGGGTGTTTTTAGGACTACTACTGTAGCACCCAGCTTGGAAGGTGTCTTTGTTTGTTCTGAACAGTGTACAGCACTAGTAGGCACGTTAATAAGGACATAAGGTACACCTGGGAACGCTGAGAAGGACCATAACAGTGGCATGTCCAAAACACTGTAAAGTCAGGTGCATATCTATGCTTTGTAGCATCAGCTAGATATCTTCCAGTCCAATGCATCATGTACAGATGTGTCGTCTTTGTCTAGCCATGAATACAGGGCAGATGACAAGACAGGAGGATCGAGCGAGCGCGGAAACGGATGAATGCTGAACTGCTGCAGAGACGTGACGTTTGCAGCACGGCGCCACTTACGTGAACAAGCAGCGCATCTTATCAAAGCGCCCTCCATACGGGTACCAGATGTCTGGCCAGTCGGTTGAGAGCAGGCCTGTGGTGCTGTCGACCTTTCCAACAAATGACAGGTCGCATGGCAGGTCGGGCCACACCAGTGTCCGGTTGGAAAGAGCAGCTATCTGTGAGCACGTGCAGGGAAGGGCATTTATCAGGCAAGGGTGCGTGTGAACTCGTGCAACACTGAATGAGCAGCAATCACACACATGATTTATTCAACAGCTCATACCTTGGTCTCTGCAGGTGTGAGAGAAAGCCCTGCGATCCTTGTCATCTAGTTTGCTACTGACGGACCCCTTGTGGGCTACACCGCTGACTTTGAGCTGGTTATATTTGTATGAAAACCAGCGTTACGAAACTGTACTGACACCACTGTATCGTCCCCTGGTCCCACCTGCATGGCTCCTCTGAGCACTTGCATGTACTCGTCAATATTGCGCAGCTTGTTGAGCCGCATGCGTGAGTACATGACCAGCAACCGGGGAGGGCTGGGCTGCAAATGGCAGGGCAGACACTGGGAAATAAGAGCAGGCGACAGGACAAAACCTGTCAAAATGAATCGGCAGTACAAGCATTGATCTTGTCGGCAAGCTCATATCGCCAAGGAGGATTGCCCGCTTGTGTATGCTCTGTCATTAGAATTGATGACACACTGCAGATTCAAATGACATGACAGCATGGCACTGAACGGTGTCGGTTGCACAGCTTGCCATCACAAGTGGGGACTCGTGCATGAACAGTGATGGTGCACAGCCTGAAGTTGTGCTTGTTGATCCGCCGGTGACCCTTAATCATTAATCACGGCCAGGCTTGCTGGTCAAGTGCTGCTCACTCGCTATGTGCTGACATTGATGATCTGACTGGCAAGGGTGCAGTAAAGTATGTGCAGCAACTCGTCTGTTCCAACCAAGCACTCATTATGTGAAGCCAAGCAAATTGTATGCATGTATTGATCTTCCACTGGCCAAGTGCCCCATGTGATGCACTCACGTTGTCCTCTATGTAAGGCGTGGAGTCAAAACGGCTGTCCTGCATGTTTGCCTGGAACACATGCTGCGCGCCCCAGTGCTGCTCGGCCAGCGCCCAGTCATAGCTGTCCACAAACTGACGCCAAATCAGCTTGTGGATGTTGAGGGCGGCTGGCATGTAGTGGCCATGGCCTACCACCTGCGGCAGTAGTTCCTTACAGGCATGGGACTCAAGCTGACCTGTGCAGCGCGAAGGCCTTTGAGAACGAAAGCAAAAGATGCCAGATACTATTCCGCCTGGCGGCACTGCTCGAGAAATGCTGGGAAGTTCCGAACCTTTTCAGAACTGCCCAGAAGGCATGCTCGTCTATCGGACGCAGGCTCATTGAACAAAATGAAGTGATCGAGTGTTCACATGCCATGCATGGAAAAGCGCACGTTGCTAAGGTAACCCTGGGCGAGTTTCCGGTAACCCGTTGGCGGTGTCTGAAGTTTGTGCTACACTAGTGGAGTAGCCCGTGCTTCGCCCGTTCCGGGCATGCGTGGGAGTTGTAGAGACGCATGGGGATGAACCACAAACCATGTGTGCCTGTGTCCGCAGTTTGTGATGCTTGCATACCAGCTACCCACTCACCTGTTGGACACGGCCATTGGCATCAGGCAGCCAGGCACCAGTGCCACCCTGTGCATTGTAGCCGCACATGAGCCAGGGTGGTGCCAGGAGGTACTTTTCACGTGGCACAGCACGTGCTGCTTGAAGGGTGGCTGGGTCCTCTACATCCGGCCACAGGGCAC
The DNA here is from genome assembly GCA_004335635.1 of Chloromonas sp. AAM2. NCBI lineage: Eukaryota > Viridiplantae > Chlorophyta > Chlorophyceae > Chlamydomonadales > Chlamydomonadaceae > Chloromonas > Chloromonas sp. AAM2. The sequence goes on along the minus strand of QAXH01000687.1, from coordinate 5,580 downwards.
AACTGCAGTCACGTGCATAACAAGCAACAGAAACATGACAGCACACAGACACGCAGCACGCAGACCCCTAGCAAAGGGGGCACAGCAAGCTGGTTGTGAGTTTCTGGAGTTATGGCGGATGCAGACTCTTGACTTCATTCACTTTGGCATAACATCAAATTGTGCGGAAATCGCCAGGTGGGGAGAATCACGTGATTCGTCGTTGAACAGCTCGGTAGCACCCACCCGTTACAGTCTAATTTGAGCAGCTCCAGAAACGCCTTGGATCTGTTCCCACGTGTCTCAGGGTACCACCGCCCGCCAAACTCGTCAGGCCACTTGCCCTCTGTGTGGGGCATGACCATGTCCAGCCACCTGCGGGGCACATGGGCAGCATTTGGTTACAAATCCCTCGTCTTTTATGCAGCTGGTGGCGTACCAACAGGTCCTGGATTTGAACGCGGGTTCGACTTGCATAAGACAAGATTTCAAGGGCCAGGGTTGGCAACGTCCATGTCGATGGTTGCAATGCTCTATGCTCACAGGGCACCTTGCGGTGCGCATGTGCTGCAGCTGCAGTGCGGTGCCAGTACGGCAAACTCTGCAGTTATTTTCCACGACATCAGTATGACCAAGTAGATCAAATCGTTTGCACGACACCAAGCATGACAAAGTAGGTGCAGCAGGACTGGGCAACACTGGCTAGATGTAGTGCTTACTTGAAGTGCGTTGAGTTGCCGCTTGCAGTCTCATGCATAAACCTGGGCAAGGCGACATCCTGATGTTGCCACATCTGATGCACCTGCACGCAGGCAATGAAGACACAAGAGGCATCTCTTCAGAGCAAAGTGCAAGAAAAACGTCCAGGAAACGTGAAGTACTACACATGCTTGTCGATTTTGTTTGATAGCTGGGCAGACCTTGCCTGAACTAGAAGACAATGCGCTGACTCAAGTTGAGATCAAGCATGCATGCTACATGCAATGTCACGCATTATAATCAGCAACGAAACTCTTCGCCACACTAATTGTTCTGAAACCACTTGTTACATTCTCGTTAACGCCCGATTTGCAACCCTGTTTGCTACCCTAAAGTATTGCGACCACTGCTTATTTTCTCTATAACATCCAGTAGGCATGTTCTGACATTCCCACCCCAAGGCACATCCTTGTTAGACGCATGTTCCTTTTCACGCACCGCTCTTTGCGTGTTTTGATGCACCCGCGCACGTCCAGGGTCCGATTTGTCCCAGAAAGCAAGCATAGTCTGTAGAAAGTGTGGCCTGCCCGTGGCCACAGAGCTCATGGCATCTTGTAATGCCGACTGCAACCATGCATGGCAGTAATGAACAGACGAGACGTAGTGGTTGCAAAACTGGCTGTAATTTTGCAAGGCGAGGACAAACAGAGAACCTTCAACCACAAACTTGCACCACGCCTGGCATTTCGTGCAAGGCAAGCAACGTCTACAAATAGCATGCCTGGTTATAAGCAGCCAGCTTGTATCATGGAGCTTACGTGTTTACGTTGCACTGACCCCACGTGCCCAGCTGGTGCATACAGACAACATGATGCATGCATTAAGCGAGAGTGACCTCGTGTGCCAAGCTCATGGCCGAAGGATTCCAGTCAATGAGTTTTGAGCGACTGCAGCATGTTCAGTGCCACAACGGGATTCACCTGCTCCACACTCCAGGGCCTACATGGTTCATGCGTGCGCTCATTCATCATGGTATTGACCATGGTGCATCATGGTATTGAAAATGAATGATGATGGTTTTGTTTGGTGCACCAGTGAATGGCATCATGTAGATCATATGACCCATCCACGCACCCGCTCCATGCAACCCACCTGATCCATGGTGTTTGCATCACGTGTGACTCCCTTGCTGGTCATCAGGGCGTAGTTGTCGTCAGCCCAGCGCAGGAAACGGTCGCATACTTCAGCCACCAGCCAGGCAGCGACGCCATCACGCTTGGCGTTCTGAATGTAAAACACACCACCTGCACTCACAATGCTCCAAGACTGTGTTAGCACAGCATGTGCATGCAATCTTGGCATTTGCTGCATAGCTAGTGAGCCCTTGCCTGGGCATGGCTTTCTTTGGCTTCTTCACCGAGGTAACAAACAAAGACTTGTGTGGACAGTGAAGACTTTGGCTTGTCAGGAGCCTAACACTGCTGCTGTGTGTGAAGTGTGAGCAGTGTCTCGCAGAGCATTTGTTGTTGGATTTCGAGTATGCTGAATCCAGACACTACCATGCCACATGGCCTGCGTGCACATGACCAGGCCCAAGTGCATGTGACCAAGCCTGAGTACGCATGCCAGCTCACTCACCGTTGCCTTGGTCCACTCCATGATACGATTCGCCACGGTACAGGATCTGCAAGCAGACAGGTGCACAAGCCTTGTCATGAGCTCAGAGCACAGCTCAGTTCAAAAGCACAGCTGAAACATGTGGATTCAGATGGGGTGAGAGACGGCCAATCTGGATACAATCTGGCAGTGGTCTCATGCTAGCGTCGCACACAAAGAATCTGCGATTGGAATCTGGCGTGTTTGAGTAGATCCACCTGGGGCTGTTGGGCTCCACTGAGTGTGCATGTGTGAACATGTGTGAGCAACTGGCCAAGTGATTGCCAACTTCTGTACCGAGTATGTATGGACACTTGATGGTTTGCAAGCCCGTCATTTGTGCCAATCCAGCGTTTGCTCCATATTCTCATGTAATGATGGGTCGCGAACAAACCCATCTCTCTTGCCAACAGCCTTGACAGCACTAGTAGTAGACATGGTGTGAGCGTGCGTATCTGGGATGTGTACGGTGATTCTGAGGGTCTGGGGCATCATCTTGGTCTCATGGGACAAGCTTGCCCTGACTCTTCAACTGTCAGTCAGAGCACACTAACAGACTGCACCATGCTTAAAGTGAGCATGCTTCACTTACGCACCTCTGCCGCATTGATGATGGTGAAGTTGTTGAACGGTGGTGCCTTCCAGTATCGATAAGGATCATCGAACACTACAATGTCGCTGTCAGCCAAGAATACGTTGTAGCCCATGCGCACAAGCCGTGCAAGCACACGGTACCTGCAGACATACATGCAGGATGCTGACGTCAGCCGTGCAGTCTCACAGTAGCAGTCATGCACGGCATGCCAAGGTATGAACACCAGCATGCAGAATCATCGCCAGCATGTCCAAACGTGTACTGAGTATGAGTAGTAACAACTTGCATGCGTCTGGATGAAACTGCATGGGTGCAGCTGCCTGCAATCCATGCATCACTGGCTCAGAGATGGTAAGAAAGCAGGCAGTCCCAGGGTGGATGACTTTCGGGTGAAGAGCCACGAGCATCCGCAAACCAACGAACATTCCTATGAAACTGCTCAGCGCAATCGCAAATAACACTTTATTATGGGGTGTGTGTGCGTTGAAGGGCTCCAAGCAACACATCACTTGCCTGATGTGCCATGCCCTGAAAACGCCACCCAGCACATCGTCCAGTGGCACTGAGTCCCACGCACAGCCGACGTTGGGCAGCTCACGTGCCACGACCGTGCATGTGTCTTGTCTGTCACCCAGGAGCAACACGTGCTCCATGCCCAGCTTGGCCCAGTTGCCCATTAACAGCTTTATATCAAGTCTGCAAGAAAACGACCAGGATTAAGAGGGCACGTCAAAGGCGACGGAAAACCTGATATCACAGCCTGTCGTTTAGTTGAGCACTGGTGGGTAATACCTTTGTTGTACATAGACAGGAGATGGCTATGCCTTTTGATGCTACATGCATGCTGACACACCATGCACATCATGTGCCAGTCATGCCGATCAGAGGCTCAGAAACGACAGATGCCTCAAAACCAATGCAACCTATACCAATTAACTGACCCCTTTCAATTGTTACTTACACACGATTGGGGAACGTCAACACAAGGATGATCTCCTTCTTGTATGAACGAGCTTCTGCTGCCGCTGCCAAGCCCTTGGCTGCAAACGCAAAAATCAGATACAGGAGGGCAAGCATCTGCTATGTTCTGGTTCTGGCTGCTGCATCGTACCAAACCCTGACTGGTTGTGAGGGCGAAGTAAGTGATTGTAAATCACGTGAGCAACAGTTAATTTGTTGATTTTCACATGAAAGAGCTAGCAAGGACCGTGTTAGAGGCATGATTTTGTAAACGTGAAGGCAGGCTGATGCAAAAAAGTGGCGTGCATGCAGGTTTCTCCAGATTTGATAGATTGGCGACAGAATGAGCTTAACTGCGAGGATGCAGGCCACGACTCCATGTATGTGCTAATGTTGAGGAGACAAAGACTACTGATCACAATTCCCGACTATGATGTGAGCAGATGATGCTCATGCCACCACACTCACTGTCAGCGATATCGCCATTGTAGGGCTTGAGCTGACCCAGGCTGCACATGCCGGACTTGACGCAGCGCATAGCACTTGCTGTGTGGGCCATTACGGACAGAGCAAGCGCCAGAACCAGCATACGTCCGGCAGCTACCATCCTGCTGTTGCCGGTCGGACGTACCGTCAGACTGTCAGATCAAATTGATGTCCTCGTCTGCTCACTTACATGCGCTTGCTGTATTGTTTACTGCACTTGGGTCACTTCGGGTGATATCGCCGTCTTGTCCTGGCTTTTGCAATCACAGCGCACGAGGGCATACTCAGAGCCTTGATACCATACTCAGCGATCAAGCAAGGCAAACGAAGACTGAATCATCGCCGAGAAAAAGCGCAGATGCCTGTTTTGTCCCGGTGAATTCAAAAAATCGCCACCTCAGGGCAGATCTGGGCAGACCTGCCTCAGGGCAGCTTGTCGACCCAAACCTACCAATGCTTGAAATTCTGTGTAGAAGGTGGATGGCCGTGCGAGCCAGCGTTTCTGCACCGCCCACATCACTCCCGATGTACGCATGAGATGGCTTACCCTTTCTGTCTCCTCCTTGTCTCTCTTTCTCCTCTCTCCTTCAACACGAGTACGAACGTGGTGTTGCCCACACATGCATTCTACAAATGTGTACTATGCATGGCATTCGAATGTGTAGGATGCTTAGCATTCCACACTTCTACACATGTCTAGACTGCTTGGCAGTGATTACCGGTTTATGAAATGTGTTGGTGGTTTTGTTTTGGGGACCGTATACCAGTATGGGATAAAAAAACATCCAAAACAACAACACTCTCATCTGCATCATCACAGAGCACCTTGCCATACAAAAAAAAAGAAGTTTGCCAGTTCTGGGACAGTTCTTGTGTGAATAGGTCTGTACTACCTCCAGCAACCATTGTGTGTCAGCAAAACATGTGTATGTGTGTGTGTCATTCGCACATGGGTTGAACAGCGGAGTGAACATCGCGTGTTGTGGTAGACGGTGCACTGCCACTTCTGGGACAGCAAACCATGTCTAGACAGGAACTACAGTGTCAAAAGACAAAATGGGTGTGCGGTCTCAAACTTTGCATAGTCATGATATGCAGGGGGCACGCTGGCATTTGCCGGCACCATGATGCGTTTCATAAACTTTTTGTACACAGACACTCGCTCCGGGTGCTCTGGCAGCTCACCAGACGCATGCAGCATGCCA